>JBBIGA010159706.1:0-17574 GCA_037576975.1 Alestes dentex | reverse complement strand
TACACATATACACATATATATATGCAGTAAACCCCTCTTATCACAGGGGTTACGTTCCAAGAGCACATGTATAGTGCAAAAATGTGATGTTGTGCCTAAAAATGCCCAAGAATTCCTGTTTTATAGTCTAAACTCTAAATATGCCTCCAAATATGCTCCCAAAAACACTGTAATTTCATTTTAAACTCAGCTTAATACATGTTTCTGCCGAAAGCTACCCATCGAGATGTGCAGTTCCACAGTCTCGGGATTCAGTGCTACCTAGCGTTAGAGACTCTAGTTTGTCTGTGCTATTCTGCGTTGGACACTGGTTTATCTGTGCTATCTTGCGTTGGGGTCACTGATTTATGGTGATTAATATCCTAAAATCTCTTTTAATTGTTCCTTTCGACTTGTACATGTACTTGTTTGCTCCTACATGCTGTGCTCAGTGCACAATTCAAGGGTATATGAGTGTGTGTTCTGTGTCTTTGCGGTCATTACATAAGCAATTTCCTCTCTTTTCAATACAGTTCTCTGATTCTGATTCTAAATTTCCTGTTTTCTGTAGTTTGCAGAATGCTATCTAAAGCTAAGAAACGTCAGCACTGCTCAGAAATCACCACAAGCTGGAAGAATGGCACTGAAGTAGCCTGTGTCCTGCTTCACGGTAGCATTTCTCAGTGTTAGAACCTGACTGTTTGAACTGGCTCTATGCGCCTCTAAAGATCTATCTAGGCTCATTTAAATAAAATATATTTTTCTTTGATTATGCATATTTTTTTGCCTATTTCTCATCATTATCTGTGTTATTAACGGTATAAACTTAAAGGGAGCATTTTTCAACAAGGCAGCACAATTCATCAGAACACCGGAACTATTATGTTAGGGGCACATTACATAGGGACGCTGAAAGTCTGTAATGTTGATTATTCATTCACTCATATGCCAAAATGTATTAAAATTTTAAACTATTTTTACAGCAAAAATGTGTGTGATTAATCTAGATTAATTAACAGACACTTAAAACAAAATACTTTTCTTTCCATTTATCTCCATTTATATATAAATTCCTCTCCTTTCTATGATTTCCTGTCTGCTATAGTAACTCATGACAACGTATGACATCGACCATGACAGTTTTTCACGCCGGGGTAGGATATTAATTGCATAATAATTTCATTCAATATTGGTTTCATTTTGCTAAAAACATTTATTCTATATAGATACAAAAAGCTAGTTTTCTGTGTGCGTAGCCTTTATGCTGATGCAAGGAACACTTACATTTCAAAAAATCCTCCCTGATGAAAGGCACAGGAATGTGAATCATGCTCATATTTGTCACTAAAAAACAAACAAGTAAATGATCATTAAAAGTACGGATTTTATTCTGGCAATCACATATAGTGTTGACAGTGATCCAACCAGTCTTACCCTCTGTGGATATTCTTGCTACTTCAGCTGTGCAGATGGCATCCATTTGTTTTTTCAGTTTAGAGATTGATTGTTTTACCTTCTCAAATGAAAGCCGTCCAGCTCTAATATTAGGGAGAGGATCATACATTGGAGAAGTACAAAGGCGATGGATGGTCTGTGAGATAAATTGAACTGTCAACGTGTGTATTATCGTAAGAAAGTTTAGTGGTCAAACAAAAATCTAAAACTCTGACATACCTGGAGGAAGTGAGTGTGGTCTTTAGTCTGAGAAATTTGATCCAGCTCAGTGATTCTCTTTTTCAGAAAACCAGTCTCCAACTCCAGCTGCCTCTGAACCCCTTCAGCATACTGTAATTCTGCCTTCTCCTTAGCCTTGATCTTCTCTCTCACCTCAGATCTTGCCCTCTCAATGGAGCGGATCATCGCAGCAAACTTGATTTCACTATCTGAAATTGCTGTCTGGGTAGACGTCTGTTAGGGAAACATCCAAGTGTTTATTCAGTTTAAATGACTTGTTTCATTTAACCAGTAGTTTTTTTAACATTATAATTGCAGTCAACCTTATAAAGTAGTGACTTTTCTCTGTTAATATAACTTACTTTGGATGACTCTACAAGCCTTTTGATTTTGTCCAGCACATCTTCTGTCTGTTGGATCCTCTGAGAAATCTTTTCTTTTGTCAGGGACACTTGATTCTACATAAAATAGAAAAAGAATATGAATGTGGTCAGATAGAACACATTGCTGTCGCATGAACGATGCAGGACATGGGGCTTCAGCACCCCCAGATTTCAGGACTAAAACTGCAAAAAAAATTATTTTATAAAATAAAAGATTTAAATCTTGTTTATATATTTTAGATTTAAATAGGATTTGAATATAGTCCAGATCTATAGTACAGGAAGGATTTGAATATAGTGCAGATCTATGTGTGAGTATTGTAGGGCAATTGTTTTGTGTAGTTTCATCTACCTTAAGGTGCCCAAAGTGAAACTGAACGCACCTTAAGTTGTAGGCCAGGTCTAAGTGGACTTGTAATGTTTCAAAGGCTTAAAACTGTAAAACAACGTAATGGTGTCTCATATTTTAGAATAAAAGAGTTTATTTTCAACGCTTGTGTTTGAGTGTTGAATCTTAGTGCTTGACATAATTGGCGACTGTGCCACATTTGACTAATCTAATTTGTTTCCACCTAGCTAATTTGTATAAAGATCAGCCAGAGGGCATGCATCAGTGGTTTGATCACAGCAAATTATAGACATGTTCTGATTGAAGTAAGATATGCAAACAGTGCAAATGGAAAACGGGTCCAACGAATGTTTTTTTGAGCAATGTTTTAGGTGTTTCATTCATTTTAGTCTCTTAAAGAACCATTTTTGTAAATAAGATGTGTGAGTGTGAAGAATCTTGTTAAAGCTTAAAGAATCTCCAAATAATGTAAAGGTTCTTGGAAGAATTCTCCAACTGATACTTTCCACTACGTGAAGGTTTTTTTTACACCGTTCGAAAGGAACTTCTTTCTGATCATCATGATCCCATTTTGTCTTGATGCAGGTCATGTCCACACTGTACCGAGACAGAATCCTTTAGCAGATCCAGGTGAACAGACTCTGACCTCTGCCATTTTACTCCACTAACTGAGTATGACTATGCAGTGCTGAGCTTTTGCTTTCTGTTCTTCTCCAGAAAGTGTTTGCTAAAGAGAGGTATGGTTGATGTGTTTCCTTCATTTAAACACTTAAAGATTCAATCACTGTATATGAGATGTTGTTTAAACACATCTCATTTCCATAACTTGTCCTTTTAGAACCATCCATTGAAGAGTTCTTTCAGTGGATGGTTCTAAAAGGATTTTAGTATTTTATGACATAACGCAAAGAACTCCTACAGGCACCCCAGTAGTACAATCATCTGACCAAATCTGACCTAATTATCTTTCTAAAACTTTCACATGCATTCGTTGAAAGCCAAGGTGTCTTACCTGTTTTCCAATCCTTTCCACTTGATTTGGCACAATATCGTGTCCATGATGGTTATCTATGCACAATGCACAGATGGATTCTTGTTCATGACGACAATAAAGCTCTTTGAGTTTTTGATGACGAGAGCAGACCCTGTCCGTGAGCTTGCCGGAGGGATTGATCACTTCATGCTTCTTTCCTGGATTCAGCTCATTGTGAAGGTTAAAGTGAGTTTCACAGTAAGAGGCCAGGCACACCAGACAGGTTTTGACTGCTTTGTGTTTTCGTTGAATGCAGACATCACACTCCACGTCATCAGGTCCAGCCAGGCTTCTATCAGCAACGCGTGTCTTCCTCAATCTCTCCACCATTTCAGCCAACACAATGTTTCGGCTCAAAGCGGGTCTTGGTGTGAAGTTTTGTTTGCACACACTGAACTCCTGCAGTGCTAGAATGTAAAATACTGATACTACCCCTATATAGACTGTACTGTAATTCATTGACGTGCATTTTCTTTGGTATGCACTGGTGTTTTTTTTGGTATAAGCAGGTAAATCCAGTAATAAATTAATTTAATTCACAGTAATAAAAATACAGGCCTTTAATAAGAACAAAATGAAAACACGAGAACACTTGAGATGCTCCACGGGGGAAATTCTGGACTGCAGTGTCACAGAGCAGCAGCCAATCAGCAGCAAGGAGAAATAACATTCTCTTTCAAACCTCCCGCCTCTGAGTACAGCTGAGTGTGACGCCCGGGCCTCGTGCGCCACGCCCCCTTGTCCTCTGTTGCTTGTTTATGTTTGGGGAGGTTCATTCCGTTCAGGTGTCTGATTGGCTTGGTAACGAGACCCAGATGCCACAGTCAGCTGTACTCAGAGGTGGGAGTTTCGAAAATCCGCGTTGGAATGAAACCACGAGTGCTGATCTGCATGAAAGTGGGGGGTCACTGTATAAACACACACACTGGCATAAATGTAATGTCCCGGCAAGCAGCCGCTAGAGGCCGCCATTCTTTGTTGTATGTTGAACTCTTATTGTGGAAGTGTCGGTTTCTGTGGTTGGCTTCATGTGTTTTAGTTACAGCTGGTTTGAATTCTAAGTTGAGTGTTTGTATTCTGTCATTGGCCGATGTCTGTGTTTTGTGTATATATAAGCTCCCCTGGGTTGCATCCCATGGTCGGTCTACCCTCATTCTACCCTTACTACTCCACACCATTCCTTGTGTTTATACCAGCCCTGAGAGTTAGCTTTTTGTATGAGTTGGGCCTGTGAGCCTTCTTCTGGTTTGTTAATAAAGAATCTTCAAGTATGAAAACTTGCATCTGCAGTTCCTGTGGTCTTGAGATGTGACAATAAACTATGTATATTGTTAGCCCATACCACCACAAGATTTGCACACATCAGTTAAATTCTCACTCTAAATGTGGCAGATTATTTGGTTCATTCTAAAATTACAGTCGACTGTTAAAGAAAAAGACTGCTTGGTGGGACAATAGTTTATTATCTTGTTCATAGGTGTTTATCATATTGTACTTTGTCACAGTTTTGCTCACCAAAGCGTATTGTCAGGTGCACAATAGGTGATCTAAAAAGCTATGCAGCAATATCTACCTGTATAATAGTAGTCCAACAACACATGAACAGTGCCCTGAATGAAAAATAACTCTTAAGAAAGACAGAAAAAAGAAAAGGACAGAAAAAACTCCACAGAAAAAAAAAACTATTAAAAGTATTCCAATGTACATTATGGCAAAGAAGTTTAATGAAAGAGTGAAAAGCTCTCCTTGGAGAGTAAAAAAAAACTCCCTGGAGGAGTTGTTTAGCATTGTTTGGCAGTTCTGTTACACCCCCCGCTAAAGAAAGTGTGTTTGAACAGGGAAGTCACTAATCTGCTCCAAAGCCCTGCAACAATGCTTGAGGTCTTCTTATAACATACTAAGCTACATTGGACTGGACCAGTTACTGGCAATTAGTTATATGGTATAAGTTATTAGCCAATAACATAGTTAAAAAATCCTATAAACTTCACATGTAGTTTATTCTACTGATTATACTTTCCTCATTTAATTGACTTCAATTACCTTCACTGAAAACACTACTGTTGAAATAATCATGCAAGAACATAAAATACAAGGCAAACCAGGGACTCCCACACGTGATTAAAGATGACATGGTTCCAAGGATTGCACAACCCTCTCAGCTGTGCTTGATAACTCTGGAATGTACAAATCATTAGCACTTAAACTGGTAAATGTAAATCAAATTTTAATGTATCTGATACTAAACTGGATACTGTTAAAGTCAATGTGTGAAGTCTTACCTCTCTGACATTTAAACATTAAATCAGTTTTTTAAAATGTTTTGCTTTCATGTAGTAGTCTTACATTTTTAATAAAATAGCAACATGGTTTAGATATCCCATCTTCACTCTGTTGCACTCCCTCTTCTGTTCTGTTTCCCGATTTCCTTAGTTCTGTTTCATCATGTTCATCTGGGCGTCGTGAATAATTCGCCTCCGGCCAGGTATTGTTAGTTCTTGTACTCATAGCCCCTCAGGTCACACTATCAAGTCTTTGCTTGATATTGATGTTATGGTTGTGTAATCCTTGTTCTCGGTTTAGGTTCATGTTTGTTCAGTCTGTTTATCTTCCCTGCTTTTTGTTATTTCATCATGTTTTTGTAGTCTAGTGTTTTATTATTCCTTTGACGCATGCCCAAACCACACCCCCCCCCCCCTTCTGTTTTCCTTGGGTTGTCTATTGAATTTCGCAAGTATGTTGGGTTTTCTCGTCTGCCTCGCCTGCTTCGTCAAGCATTACAGCAGCATTACAACATGCATGAGAAACCCTGCCATGACGGGCTGAAAAGCGGAAATGCACATTACACATACTGCAAGTTTTCCACTGCCCTGACCACGAGGTACTGTACTATTCTTTTACTGCCTGACCCTACTGAGATCAAAGCTGTCCCCCACCTCTTATTTTCATTTGTATCATTGTGGACACAATAAAAAACATTATTTACTGCATTCCTCCTCAGAAATGATACTGAATGCCTCTTCAAAGATACAGATAGCGGGATGCTCCAAAGCATATGTGCTACATAACTTACATAAATCGCTGCACACCGTTTAGAAGAGCTATTCATATCAAAATATCAAAATGTTCTTTCTTGATATACGTAAGCCCCACCTTAACTTTCCCATATTTATGCATGTTCAGTCCTGATTACTGGTGAGTCAGTCTCTGAACTGCCCTGGTTGGATAAAGCTTCCTGTGTTCTTTCCTCTCGCAGGTCAGAGGAAGACGTTTGCTGGGCTTGCAGCTGATGTCAAGTCTCGATAAGAGCAGCGCTTCCCTCTGCAGGGTGGGCACTCCTGTGTTCACTGTACTGAGCACTGCAACCAGAACTTTCCTATGCAACCCTGGAATGGTAAGTGTCTGAGAAAATGACTTTATTCTGTTGATAATTTTTTATTCATACAGCAGTTTTGTGTCCTTCTTTACTTGCTTTGCCTCCAGAAAGTGTTGCTTAATAACTTAAAAAAACAAACTTAAAAAAAACATCCACTTTGATAGAAACAGCATTTACATGTTTCTGAAACAACATTTAACTAAATCAGAATTTTCGGCACATTTTCCATGCTTACTAACTTTTCATTACACATATTTTCTGTGTTCATTTTGGCATAGCGAAGGCGAGGGGGCTTACTGACAGAATGGAATGTTGGAGTGTGAATCCGTTTCTCCTGATCCTCCTCGCTGGGCTCTTACACACTGTGAGTTCTTTATACCAGCTTCCAACCTGTAATTGGTGTTTATAACACTACAACACTGTTTTTGTTGTTTTATGGTGATTGGGGGGTGTTACACACCAAAGCAATGAAGGATGTGTGAAATGTATTTATTAAATAAATGGGGTTCTTCAAGGAGTCTTTTGTAAAATCACTGGTTATATATTCCTGTGGCCATCTGAATGCTATGGTCACTCCCTGTTTAAAAGCCTGCTTTATATGTTTACTGAAAGAACATTTTAAAAATTGCTCTTTATAGCACCAAAAATAGTTCCACTACCATGTATGTTGTTGACATTCCACAAGGTTAGATGGGACAGAAAATCTAAATCAAGAAGCAAAAAGCTGTTTGTTGGCTCATGTTATGTTTTATGTCTTTTTCCCAGTAATTCAGCAAATAAATATTCTGTGCGTATTAAAATTTGAGGAAATACGTAATATTTTGTTCCATTTAGAGGAACAAAGTATGTTCCTCCAAACTAGCGAGTTGCCCCTGTGATCGGAGGGTCATGGGTTCAAATCCAGTGGCACTACTGAGCTACCCTTGAGTAAAGTACCATCCCCAGGTGCTGTGTCGCAGGCTGGCCACTGCTTCGTTTAGCTGACTGGGTTAAATGCAGAGAACAGTTTCTGTGAACAAATGTTCACACTGTGTGCTATGTTCATGTTTGACAAAAAATGGCTACTTTTCACCTTAATAACATTTTTCCCACTTAGAAAATCACAAAATCTATAATTTGACTAGGCAAGCTCAGATTTTATTGATAAAATGTGCCAGTTCCTGCATACTGTGAAATGTGGAAATTGGAAATGAAGTACTTCCACATGGAACAAAATCGGACATATTTCTGCAAACAGTAATCCTTAACATACGACATAAAACATTAAAAAAATACATAAAACATAACATAAGCAACAGTTTTTCTTCACTGTAGGAAATTAGCATCCAGGGTTTGTTGGTATTTGTTGGCAAAGTTTAGTTTTAAAGAAATGCCTCACCTTTATTTTCTTCTTAATTGTAGCCAGTGGGTTTTTTTTTTCATCAGGAAGCAGCAATTGATTCCAAAAAGTTTTAAGTTGTGATGTGATTACTGTTATGATCTGTGGGTTTTTTGCTTTGCATACTTGGCCAGTCAAGTTATTTCTTGTTCTTCAAGATCTTGTCATTACTTCCAGTGCTTGGAAAATCTTTTCAGACTTATAAAAGAATTATAAAAAGAAAGTGCCTATAAGCTTTTATAGCCTTCTCTAGCTTTGTAAGAGTTAATTACATTTAGTTTCAGATCTTCAAGAGTCCCATTATTTATAATGCCAGTAAATTGTGACTTGGCCTATTGAGTCAAATAACTATAGAAACGTTTAAGTTATTTTAATTCTGCTGTTGCATTGACTTCTTTTGACTTTTTTTTTTTTACAAAATCACCTGTTCATGTTAAGCAAGAAACTGCCCCTTTCATTTAATGCAGCATGTTATTTGATTCATTTTCAAATGTAAAACATAGCTTTGGCTCAACAAAAATGAATAATGTTATTTTTATTCAGCATTTGTCTAATAGAAAGTCTTGAAAATGAGCCAGTGGGCTTTGTGTGTTAATTTATCCCATGCAGTGTGAGATTCAGATAAAAAAAAAGGCTAAGAAAAATTTAACACAAGTTTAGAAACTAATCAGTCATTGGACTGATTCCATTGGGAATGAATTGACAGACTTTTAAAACACTAATCGCATTAGCTTTAGATAGGCTTGAAGTATTGCTATGAGTTTGGACTGCTGAAGGGTGTACTGCAATTTGGATCTGTGCTGCAATTTGGATCTCCACATTTTCTTCTGAAATATTATGCCTTTGCTTGTATTTCTGATCTATAGGTGACCTCACAAGAAAGAACTCTGGGCATGGCTCCTGATGCTGTAGATGATGTCTTCTCAGGGTGTCGAGACAAAATGCTAAAGATTGTTAATGGTGATCTGCTGCACCAAGAGCTCAAGGCCCATCCGTATTTCGAATATCTGTGGAAGAAGTATAATAGCACTTGTGAGAAGGAACTTTATGGCGGAACACCATCTCACTTGTTTGCATTGCAGGTTTATGGAAATTCTAAAACTTCGTTCAGAAAGGAGTTTAACGACATGGTTCACACAAAAGGCGTCAACGCCACCACGTACAAGGATGAATTTACTTTCAAGTCTCTTCATTTTCTGCTCACAGATGCCATGCAGCTACTCAACAGAGGCAGGCAATGTTCCACTGTTTACTTTAGTACAGGCAATCAATACACATCAGAAATCGGGAAGGAGGTCCGTTTTGGAAAGTTTATTCGGTCAGCAAGAACGGAGAGCGCTGCAATCGTAAAAATAGATAGTGAATTTGAAGGCACGCTGTTCAACATCACCTCCTGTTCTGTGGCTGATGTCGAGAACTACTCATGTAACTCTGAGGAGCTCGAACTGCTCATTTCCCCGACTGAGGTCTTCAGAGTGCAGAAGATCGAAAACATTTCAACTGATGATGCCAAATATAAAAAAATCACTTTAACACATTCACGTTTTCTGAGCAATCATGACTGCTACCTCTTCCCTAGGTAAGTCAAAGATGTTCATTATATGGACAACCATCAGTTCCTTCTAGGTTTAAAGTATATTATTGTTTATTTCTCTGCATTTTGCCATGTGGCTGACTGATCATGCCCAGTGATTATATAAATGCCTAAAATGATTATAAATGAGGTATAAATGCCTAAAATGATTAAAAATCAAAAATAAATTGCATTTCAATGCACTGAAAATGATTTTTTTGATATGATTATAGGTATATATTCATAAGAAAATAATGGACTTGTGAAAAAAGATTTTTTGAGTATGGTGTCATGGACACTGTTGTTTCACATTTTAACATGAAATGGAAAAGGAGAAAAAACATTCTGAGTGGAGCACTGGTCAAGTCAATTTGGTCATTTCAACCAGTGCGGTACACAGTAAGTTAAAACAACGGACAGCATACGGTAAATTAAAAGCAAGACAACATACAGTGCAATTAACAGGAGCAACATTGGTGTAAATGAATAAAGTATTATGACATACTGTATTCTAGCAGCAGAGTTGTTAAATGTGTGAAAAATGTGAAGAAAAACCAATATTGTCGTAGATAGCAATAAATAATTGTAGCAGCGACAGGATTAGAAAATAATATATAGTACAGGGCATTTACAGTGGCGGTTGAGGAGTAAGTTTTCTTGTTTATGGCAGAGCAGTGTAGTGTGTGTATGCGCTGTGATTGGGAGAAAAGAAGCAGTACACTTTAAAGAGTTTGTTTGTTTGAGAAAGAGAGGGAGAGAGAGAGAGAGAGAGATATGTACACTTAGTTCAGTTCACTTAGTTTAGGAGTCTGATGGTGTGGGGGAAGAAACTGTTCCCAATCCGGGAAAAGAGGCCTGATAATCTATCTCCTGTAGGGTCCTGTGGTCTAATGCGGCACAATTTCTGTACCACACCAGTGCGCATAAATAGACTATGGTCTATAGTTCCCCTACAGAACACTGTACAAAATGAGGAGGGGAAGATGTGCTCTACAGGAAAACGAGACATTGTTGGCAGTTCTTGGCAAAGGAGCTGGTGTTGTGGGTCCATGTGAGTTTCTTTGTGATGTGAACACCAAGGAACTTCTCCACTGGTGAGTTGTTGATGTTCAGCGAAGAGTGATCTTGTCATGCCCTCCTGAAACTGCATGGGGTCCAGTTTGGGGGCAGCTGTGATTTTATGTTCCTCATGACAAGCCTCTTGGAGCTTTGCATGATGATGGATGTGAGTGCGATGGGATGAAAGTCACTGAGGCAGGAAACCAATTAAATCTTTTGTACTGGGAAGATGATGCTGGCTTCGAAGCACATTGGCATGACTGTGATGCTCAGAGATATATTGATGAAGTCCATTAGAACATCTGGCCGCTCGCCTGCACATATTCTGAGCACAAAACCATGGAATGTTTCTTTACTGCCATGTCATTCTGTGTCTGAATTTCAAACCAGACATAAAAATCATTTAGTGCATCTGAAAGGGAGGCCTCACCATCACAGGCAGGTGGAGATGTCTTGTAGTTGGTGATGGTACAGAGACCCTGCCACATGCTGCATATGCTGCCAGTGACCTGGAAGAGGATTTTCTGTGGATTTTCTATGCATCCTTTGCTGCTCTGATTGCCCAGGACAGGCTGACCCTTGCTGTGCTCAGAGCAGTTTTATCATCTGATCTGAATGTCTCAGGTTCTCAGCAGTGCGTGCACCTCCGCAGTCATTCACGGGTGTGTGGTGATGGTCTTAGAGACAATAACATCATCAATGCTCTTGCTGATGTAGCAAGTCACCGATGCATGTCCACATGACAGACATGTGGTCTGAGTAACTGAGGTGGGGCTGGGCTTAGCGTAGTACGTCCCAGTAATGTTTGTGTAAACACAGTCCAGCACGTTCACACCCCTTGTCACAATGTTTACATACTCATGGACTTTAGGAAGAACTGGCTTGAGATAAACAGTCTGCCTGGATGTGAGTTTTGGAGCTGACTGGTGGCCTCCCTTAGTTTTTCTGCTAAGCTAGCTACAGGATAAAGCTGTAACTTCTGACATGCAAACTGCCCCTTTGTAACATTTTTAGCTCATGTCACTAGTCATACTAGGTAGGGGTATCATATCATTTAAAGGCTTCCATCCTTATCATGACATATGCTGGCATGGCATCGTCATCATCATTACCTGTGTGAAATAGTGCAACAGATTCATAATTTTCTCAATAACAGGACAAAATATAGCTCTGTTGTGTATATAGGATAAACCTCATATTATAAGTCTTATTATATATTATAAGTATGTGGTTTTGTGTACTATGGCAAGCAAGTAAATTTTTTGTATACCTCCTTGAAATTCATGTATATTTATTCTCTTTTTTTTAAGTGCTGGTGGATCCTCCAATCCCTTGCTGAGCTCTACATTTCTTGCACTGATGGCGTCTTTTCTGAGTCTACACTACTGCGCTGTTGCACAGTGAATATGACATTTCTGTGCCTACCAAAAATGACTTTTACATTGAAAAAAATGAACCCTAAAGTTCATATTTTCACATGGTTCTCAGAAACAATCCTGGAGATAATTCAAAATCATCGCATTTCAACCAATGATGTCAATGTTTTGTTTGGAAGAGAGCGTTACTTTTAGGAATAGTTTAAGGTCCATATCAGGGAAAAACAAATATCCATGTCCCAGATAGTAAAGATGGTGTATAATTTGGCTTCGTGTTAGAATTTTGAACCATATATATGAATTTATAAATGAGCATTTTGGCCTTAGCTTTTCATTATAGCTTTTCATTGTATCTTTGAAGTCTACACCTAAAAAGTACATTGTTTAATAAAAAAAAAAGTTACTATTTCACCACTGATTGATTTAGAAATGTATACATGCACTTATCTGATTTTGTGAGTTGTCCCTGTACTAGATGTATCCACTGTAAAACCTTAACTTCTTTTTTCACATGATTTTTATGGAATAAAAAAAACAATGACATCCAACATCCATACCTGACCTCACTAATGCTTTTGTGGCTGAAAGCAATGAAATTCACACAGCAATGTTGCAAGGTCTAGTGTAACACCTTCCCAGAAGAGCTGAGGCTGCTACCTTTGGTTTCAGAAATGATGCTGGATGAGCAGGTCTATCCCGCAAACTCGGACTTGTTTGAAGGTACAGAAAGGAAACAATTCCTCAAGGAATTTCAAAATCTTCAATGTTAAAAGAATTATGGGAAATCTGTGGGGCAGACGTAGATGGATGTCTTTGCTTACAAAAATAAGCAAGGACCCTCTAGGCAAATGATTGAAAGGAACAACAAATTACATGCCTGCAATTTTTAGTTCATTTTATTTGTTAGAACCTCACTAGTAAGTTAAAGCATTCACTAGTAAGTTAAAGCAACAGAATTGAGATCATGAAACAGAAAAAGAAAATGTCCAGTAATGACTTCTTTGTGAAATTCACCTGGGTAGACACAGCCAAGTGAGCTAACTCAGTAGTTAGGCCTTCAGGACATGAACTGGGGGATCGACTGATCACACTTTGATGTAAAGTGGGTGAGACTTATGTTATGACAAAAACCATCACTCTAGTACTTCTGAAAGTCCTGGATATGTCACTGACTGCACACTGAATCCTAAGCAGGTTTCAGTCAGTTGGAAAACTGAAGGCAGCTATGTACAGAAAAAGGCCATAAAGCTGTACATGGTCAAATAAATGTCATTGTCCATGGCAAGGCTCATATAAAAGAAAGGAAACAGCTCCTCGAGTCTTTTATAAGTCTTTAAATCTCTGTGTGTAAACTAGAATGGCCAAAAATGTTCACCAGTGTGAGAAAATATGCTGGGAGATAAATTATCATTGTCGTAAACACTTTTCTTTTAATTTTTGATCTATAGCTAAAACTGAAGGCCTAGATCTGATATTGTTTTTATACTTAAAAGAACCCTTACTTATCACAAGTAATTACATTTTTCTTATATATTGATCGGTGACTATTATTCCCATGACATTCATTATGGTTCGGCTTTTGCTGCTTCATGCTTTTTGCATGTGGTTTAGCTATTGCGTTGTTGACTGTAGATTTAAAGCCCCTTCTTAAGACAGACTACTCAAGAAACATGTCCAAGGTTTCAAGAAACTACAGGCAAGGTTTGGGGCCCATCTGTGTCTCTGGGTAAACATTTGCCCAGTTTAGCTCGAACCATTGTCAGGAGCGGCTGGAATGATATGTCATGCGTAATGTGGAATGTGAAGTATGATTGGTTAGGGGCATGGGGGGTTGATACTCGCAAGCTGTTAATCTTCAACAGCTGAGTTATTTCAACAGTTGTTCTGTTATTTCAAAACAAGGCCATACTGGAAAAAGGTTCTATATGAAAGAATATCCTGCATAAATAATGACAATGTTGTACCAATATTCTTACTGTTTTGAAAATTGAATATTACAAGCGTGGAACATGGCAGGTGTAGGGCATGTCTTGCTGAACATGCTGCTATGATTATCATATGAAACATGATTGTATGGTGTTTGTATTTATAGTATGATTTGTGCACTTATAAATATATGTTATATATTTGATACAGTGAAAAATGAAAAGACTGGTCAAGTTCAAATGACAGTGTACACAGCTTAACTCAGATTGAGGACACAAGAATTAATTCAAGCTTTAGTTTTCTCCAAACTCACAATTTATAGTTATGCATCTCAGATGGGTAAACAGTTCAGAACTCAGTCTCTTTTTGTCTCAAGTCCCACCAGAAGTTTTCTCCTCATGCACCTGCAGTTATCGACAGTTGTGGTGTTGCTGGGGTTCAAATTCACAGCCATTTGATGATTTTGCGAATGATTTTGAGATGGTTGCACGACTTCAGAGCTATGGAAGCTTTCTAGAGTGTAACCAATGGGCAAATGTGTATCGCACTGTACTGCAGGTGTTGGCCTGGTGGTTAGGGAGTTGCCACTGTGATCAGAAGGTTTGAATCCCAGGACCGCCAGTGGCACCACTGAGGTACCCTTGAGCAAGGTACCATCCCCGGACACTGCGTCCCTGGCTGCCCACTGCTTCACTTGGGTTGATGGGTCAAATGTAGGGAACAATTTTGTGCTGTTCACACTGTGTGCTGTGCTGTGGTGTGTTCACATGTAACAAAATAGACACTTTACACTTTTAATATCACCATCACCAACAATATTTAGGTAAGGCTTGAAAGGCTGCAACCTACTGATAATAATAACCTATTGTCTAAAGCAAATGTAGTCAAACTTTTTGCCTTGGGGGTTTAGCATACAGTGTTTGTGTTGGACTGATGTCCTACAAGACAAACGACATTTAAAAATAAAGTAGGAATGAGTTTTTACATTTTTATTTTATAGCATTGCACAATATTTTGTTACTAAAATACTTCTTTAAAAATTAAGACCAATCACATGCAGCTCAGTCTTATATACTTTAAGCCATCTAAATGCATTTGCAGGTTTCTGCTAATACCTTATATTGTGTGGTACTTTGTTTGACAAGGACCCGTGGATTAAATTTAAAGCACTATATTTGTAAGCCTTGCACAAGCTTCCTGTAATGTCCCATGACTTCTGCGGTGCAGCTTTGGCGGTGGTACCCCCTTAAATACTATCTCCACCCTACACAGGTCAAAGCCAGCTGGATACTGGAGAACAGCCCAGACTTTTAAACTGGGTGACCATGTACAAAATGTTCTTCTTTGTCTGAACTTGCAGATGTGCAGCTGAATTGCCCCACATGTAAGTAAGTTTTCTACTTTTGACACCGTCCTTTTGAGGAAGCAGTAACTGTATATTTTCTTTGTATGCAGTAGAACTGTATAATTAAAACTGATCAAGGAACAGATACTTTAATGAACATTTTTCTGTTCAGTTTGTAGCAGTGCTGTATGCCATTCTTTACCATTCTTTCACTAGGCCTTTTACATTTGGGCCTTTAAACAGGAGTACACTCATATCTAAAAGCAGTAAAGCGATATTTGTTTGCTGAGTAAAGTTGTACAGTTATCTGAGATGTTGTCAGCTGATCCTTCTCGGCTTGTTTACTTCAGAGATCTGTTCTGCAGTTTCTTGTCTAGTATCACCCCCTTGTGCTCACAGTGGAACACACCACTTTCGAGTTTAAATTCATTTTGGGCCAGTTTTACAGACAGGGATTAAGCCTAGTCTTGTACTGTGGAGAATTTCCCCTCAGAATGCTTTGTAGGACTAGGCTTAATCCTTATTAATGAAACTGACTGCAAATTTCTTGACATGTTTTAACAATACAATCCAATAGTTTTAAGTTACTGTTTCTTTTTTTTTTTTGGTCTGCTGTCTGACTCCTGTGCTGACTCATTTTGGTTTGGGCAAGGCAAGTGGACTGACAAAATGGGAGGTCAGAGTCTGTTTCTGCTGATAATATTATCTGCGCTCTCCAATGTAAGTTCTCTCCATTAACTTCTAAACAATTGTAAAACTTCTCTGAACTTGCTTTCTCCGATTGCAGTGACTTCATTGTTCTTGCATGGGAAAAAAATCAGTTTGATGTGTAAAATTCAAATCAAATAATCAGTAGAGTTATGACAATGTGAAACTTTCTGCCTTTTTATTGCTTGTGGTATACATACCAGTTTTAACCCAATATGGCATGCTCCACTCAGTCTAGATTGCAATCCAGTGGTCACTTGTGTGAATATTCACAAAAATGAATTTGGCGTTGAGTTTTCCTTTTGTCTAAGTGAACTAAGCAAAATCCCTTAATGGAAAAAGTTATAGCCACAGAGTTCTATACCCTAACGGTTGGGCAGCAAATCCCCACTTGGAACATGAGAAAGAGAGTGTGCTGCCGCTCATGAATAAACCAAAAAGAGACGAAAACAGCAGAAGGGATAAACAGTAAACACAAGTTGCCAGTGGGGAACTGACTGGCAGACCAGGCTCTATTGAAAAGTTCCCCCAGAGAAATGATCCTTTTTTATTACAGATATGAAGGGAAACGCTGGAAACTGGAAACTGGAAAAACTCAAGAATAACAGATTAGTCCCAGGGAGAAAGCCCCTAAGGACAGAATCTACTCAAAGCATGAGAAAAGGGGAGAAGATGGGGGTGGGGAGCGAGTGAGGGTGCCTCTTCCCAGCCGAGGTAGATGCAGCAGTCTCCCCCTAGCGGCCTGTATGAGGGTGGCGGCCGGTTCTTCTGTTTTTTTGGCAATTGCAAAATGTTTCATTTGTCCTTTAAAATTTTTTATCTGTCTAAAAAAATCTGGTTAGTCTTAGGTTTTATCTAGGTCTGCCTGAGATGTTTTAAACAAGCAGCCATTCAGTGTTTCTCCTAATTCTACAGGTCTCTTACATATTAACATACTAGCTTTATCAGTTTTGTCCTCTTTAAGTTCCTTCTACACTGCTATTCTTAGCTAAACGGGTTCTAAACAGTACCAAAAAGAGGTTCTATGATTTGTTACAAGTGCAGAACCCTTCTGTGTACTGAAAAGTACATGGTTCCTGAAATACCCACACTTAAAAACAATTACATAAATTATTCTTTGATTGAAGTAGCATTTTAATATACATTACCAGTTTTGTTACTGTAAATATGTCAATGAGAAGATCCGTTTAAATGTTCAGTGAAAGTTTATTATTTAAAAGAAGAGAGAGAAACAAAATAGTTCTTCAATGGCATCATGGAAAGAACAGGGTCTGATACCTTTTTAAAAATGTACAAGTGCTTCATCACAGAGAAGAACCATATAACCAGAGGCGGACTAAGTACCTAACTTCAGTACTTAAGTGAAAGTACAGATACCACTAGTCAAATGTTACTCCAATACAAGTGAAAGTCAT
>JBBIGA010159664.1:0-17577 GCA_037576975.1 Alestes dentex | reverse complement strand
GGTATAAGCAGGTAAATACAATAATAAATGAATTTAATTTACAGTAATAAAAATACAGTGCTTTAAGAAGAACAAAAACACGAGAACACTCGAGGCACTTCACGGGGGAAATTCTGGACCGCAGCATCACAGGGCAGCAGCCAATCCGCAGCAAGGAGAAATAAATAACGTTCTCAGATTGGCTACGTTCGAACCTCCTGCCTCTGACTGAAACCTTTTTTCTGATCCGCGTGAAAGTGGGGGGGGTTACTATATATGTGTATGTGTGTGTGTATTTACCTGT
The DNA here is from genome assembly GCA_037576975.1 of Alestes dentex. NCBI lineage: Eukaryota > Metazoa > Chordata > Actinopteri > Characiformes > Alestidae > Alestes > Alestes dentex. The sequence goes on along the minus strand of JBBIGA010159664.1, from coordinate 17,294 downwards.
TGCGATCTCAGGGCCTCCAGTTCTCTCTCCAGCCTGGTTCTGAGGCGCTTCTCCAGCTGTTCTCGTTTCTCACAGGCAGCTTGGAGCTGGCCCAGAGCCAGTTGCAGCCGTTCTACTCTCTCTACATACACCTGCTTCTTCCCCAACTGCACACACAGGGAAGAAACAAAGGAGGTTAATTAAAATAGCCGTAATACTATCCCTCTCCTTTGTTAACATGAAACTTCAGCAAAAAAATGAAACCAACTAGCCACGACATGTTTGGAATTTCCTCACAGAACAGAGTAGTTTGCGGCAAGCGTGGGATGATTCAGGCTTACTGGTGCCTGGTTGCTGGGGTTAATTGGTGGAATGTTATCTACCAATTAACCCCACTAACATCAACGTCATAGCTTCACAAAACTTTAAAAAAAAGGAAACTTTAGATGAAGCTAAATGGCTTCAGATGGATTTAGAGAAGAGGAAAACATCAGGGGTAAGTTAGGTTTTTTGCCAAACTATCATTTAAACATACTTCACAGAATTCTGGTCTTTATGTCTGTTGGACAGTAACAATACAAAACAAACCAAAATGTTTGTGGCATAAGCCAGTCATGGAAGAGAGTGTGTCCAAAGAGATACTTACTCTACCATGTAATGATAACTGTTCGGCTGAGAGGTTTTGGGAAGTGCAAATACCAGCCCATTTCACTCTAACAGCAGTGTGGGAACAAAACTGCAGGCCATCGGGAGAGTCTTCCTCCAGAAACCTACATAAACTGTTTATTATACACCTTCCTCTGAATTAATCTCCTCGCTATTACTTTGCACTTAAGCAGATTTACATTTGTTGGTATAAATTAAAGGAGTTATTTGCTAATCCTTGCTTCATGTTCATTAAAAGCTTCTTCCTTAGTATAAAGAACAGGTCCCTAAATAATGACTTGACACTTTTTGTTTGAAAACCGTTATTAAAAGCACTTACTGAAAATATTTTGGTTCAAAGGAGGTTTGAACACCTGAAGGGCTTAAGTGCTGAAGAGAGCTATCACAGCCAAGAGATGAAATAAATAAGCTTTCGCAAGATTCCCAGGTTCTGGAGCATTTTTGTAAAGAAGAATAGCAAGATCTAACAGCTTTCTGCTTGGCATTTCAAATGAAATGTTTTCAAAACATTTCAAAATGGTAACCTTCAGCAGACACTGTACACACTTGAGATGGCATGATACCATGTTTTTATTTGCAATACTAACTTAGAAACATATTTATTGATATTGGCTGATACCAAACCAATGTTATTTCCAATGTTATTGTGCTACTAGGCTTTTTAAACTGTGTGTTACTAAAAGTGGGGCCTCATGCTCAAACTAATCAACAACCAATAAAGAAGAAATACATCACTAACATCGCTAACACAGTGTGTTTTGCTATTTCAGGCTAAATTAGGTACAGAATCCAACAAGGGTCCTCTATTTGGCTGGACTGGTCCCATGCATAGCAACAACGTGTTTTTTTCAGACCCATTCAGTAGCCCACACTGAAATGAAATGGTCTGTAATGACCCAGTATGAAGGGGCTGTGGCCATTAGCAATTCTGGAAAATTGATAAAACCAGGACACCATGAGAAATTAATTCTATTTAAAACCATGGGTATGTTGTACACACATATTCTGCATATCTGGGACAGTTTCCTTTTGTGCCAGAGGGTACTACTAAGGCCAGCTCACACCGAGTGAGTTGCTCAGGGTTTGTTCATTCCAAACCTCTGCAGTTCCTGTGAGTGTCCTTGTGGTGTTCATTTTGTATTCTAAGAAGTTTCTTAGCAGCAGAAAAATGATAACTGGGTCTCAGCCCTAGCCTCCGGCCTGCGCTGCCCTATGGCCAACTCTGATTCCGTTTTTCTGACTCCACATATGTCACAGCACTGCTGCACTATTAATAACTTCTGGTCATACACTGCAGCCTTGAAACCCAAGCCATTCCATGGCTTTCTTCCCACCCTCTTCCTTCTGAATGATGACTCTTCACTGCACATCCCTTACAGCAGCAAATAACACTGTCCACCTCTTAACCTCTTCAGTAAGGACATGCTTGAGAAAATACACTATATGGACAACAGTATTGGAACACACCTCTTTTTCAGGGTTTGGGCTAGGGCCTTTACTTCCAGTGAAAGACAATCTTAATGCTTCAGCAGACCAAATCATTTTTGACAACACCATGCTTCCAACTTTGTGGACACTGTTTGGGGAAGAACCTTTTCTACTCCAGCATGACTGTGCCCCAGTGCACAAAGTGAGATCCACAAAGACATGGTTGGATGAGTTCGGTGTGGAAGAACTTGACTGGCCCGCACAGAGCCCTGACCTCAACCCCATCCAACACATTTGGGATGAACTGGAACAGAGATTGTAAGCCAGACCTTCTTGTCCAACATCTTCTCGTCCAACATCTCGTCCACTCATCAGGGCACAAATTCCCACATCAGGGCACAAATTCCCACAGAAACTACAAAATCTTGTGGAAAAACTTCCAAGAAGAGTGGATGTTGTTATAGCAGCAAAGGGGGGACCAACTCCAAAATCTATATATTTGAGTGCAATGTCATTAAAGTCCTATTTGGTGGAACAGACCCAATACTTTTGTGCAAATAATGTCTTTGAATCATCTACAGTGAATCTACATCTACAAGAAGTCAGACTGACAAATCAGTAAATCTGCTCTGACACAAAGTCAATAATTATAATAAGTGCGATATGAGCGTGACCACAGTAAATATAAAAAACAATTCAAATGTTCAGCAAAAACACTTAAGAGCTGTAAGTGCTACACATTTCAGATGAATAATCAAGTTTAATTTGATTTAATTCATTTGAATTAGATTAATATGGTAGCTGTTGCAAATATTTGTACCTAATATTGTTCTCCTCCTCAATACAAACATTAACAAGTAGTTTCAACAAACCAGCAACAAAACGTGGTTAAAAAAGTGACAGTTAAAGAGAATTTCTCTTTGATTACATCTAAGGTGTATCACAACACATATGGCTCAATGGGCATCAATGCATGGGCTTTTATAGGCTCAATAAAAAAGTAAATAATATTTACTAAAAATATGAAATACTTTATTGTGTAATTAATTGTGATGTGATTGTTACAGCTGTCTGAGTGGATGAAATAAGCCCTAATATTTATTATTTAAAATAAGTAAATATTTTCAGGGTTTTTTCAGTGTGTGGATTCTCATCATGGTGGAGAGAGTGTCGAGAGTAGTCTACTGAGGGCTTTGCTCTAAAATGCACTTAAAAGGACTATATAATGTAAAACCGACTTGTTTTTTTTTTTTTTTTGATGGAGCACTAAACACTGTTTAGGTTTCGAAATATACCATTTACCCCCTTAAGCTCCATATGTGGCTCTTTTTAATTCACACTTTTCATGAAAACCATGATTCCGCCTCTCTAGCCTACAGTAGTTCAGCAATTAATAATTTATGATGTTATTGCTCTAAAAATTTCAATTACGCACATGCTGCGCTGCACTAAATGATACAGGATTAATTATGCTGTTTTTTCGTGATGCACGCAGCTGGTTGAGAACAGACATGATTTACTCCGAAAAGCATATCGTGATGTCATTTCTCTCAAACACAACACACTAAACAGCTATGCCATAAAAACAAACACACTCGCCAACTGCCACTGTAAATACCATTTCTTTATTATATACTGCACATTCTCTGTCCTGTTCCTGCTACTGATGGCTATTATTTTTGCAGTCTGTTTTAATATTTGCATTGTTTTTTTTTGCACAATTAAGTCTCTGCTGCTAGAATACTGCATGTCATAGTACTGTATTTATTCACACTAGTACTGTGACCGCTTTTGTCAACTGCACAGTAAGTTTAGTCTGGAAATATTGAACCGTTGCGTTTTTGTTACGCTTTTGTTATTTCTGGCACCCCCCCCCCCCCTGCACTCCACATAGTCCTGTCCTGCCTGCACTTATTTACTCTTGTGTAGTTTGTTTTCATACTTTGTGTTGCACCTGGAAGAACGTTGTTTCGTTTCATTGTGTAGACGATTGAAATGACAGTAAACACGTACTTGAGATGACTTAATGAATCACCGTAACAATACATCATCATCATATTTCTCATCTTGTCTCATTCTAAGGACCAAAACCAACTTGTTGGTTAGACTCACCTCCTCCTCCAGCCTGACCACTTTGCTCTGGGCGTTATTCAGCGCCTGCTCCAGAATCTCAATGTGACGCCGCTGATCCTCATTGGCGGAGCGAAGAGTCTCTGCCTCCAACTCCATCCGCTCCATCTCCTTTATACTCGCCCTTCCTGAGAAACAGACAGAAAAAACAGACAGATTTCCTTTTAGCTTTTCCTTCCTGAGACAGAGGACAGAGATATAATATGCCTAATAACACAGCAACACACAAGCCGGGCCGCAACTAATTCCAACTGCAACTGTACTAATATTCAACTGTTCTTCATTTTCAATGACCGTTAAGAAAATCTCTTCCTCATCTGAAATCTCATTGTGATATTAGAGCAACAAGAATAACAGCTTTCATTTAACCTACAGTGAGTATGTAATGTAATCTAACACTGCAGGAAATAGTTATTATCTAATGTAAGCTGATATCGAAGGTAGTAGCAATTACTAGTGATGGTTCAGAGATCAATACATGTGATGAGAACCACTGATTTCTGGCCTCACTGAGTTGTGTTTAGTTAAAGAATGCACAGGCCACCAAAAAGAGCAGGGGTGTAACAATGTATTGAATAAATGCAATATTGCACTGCAAAAAATGTGATAATGTGGAGAATCAGCACTCTACTGATTATGATTTTGCTTTAACTGTTTAAAGTGTCAGTCAATAACCCAGTCCAGCACCCAGTCTGTGCTGAATGGAACTGATACTGCGGGAAATATGGTTGATGTAGCTCATCTGACTTGATTTTCACCTCACACTGACAGCAGTTTTGTAGTTTAGTTCATTTTCTTATTTTGAAATACTTTTTGGCTGCACGTCTTGCATCAAACACTAAAAAAAGTAACTACTTAGAATAATATAACTGGTAACTACCAAAATTTAAATTGCTAAGGTAAACTACTAAGCTATGCAGAGCACTGGTGAGTAAGAGACTTTGCATTAGTAATAAAATACAAGGATGAATGATACACTGAATCAAGACTCCTTAAAATAGAAGGCCATGCATATACAGTACATCACCTTAGTCAATTACAAGCAAAAAAGTAGCTCCCATCGGGGTTTTATTTCTAAAATAAAATAACTTTTTGTATTCTTCTATTTTTTTTTACTTCCTTTCATGCTTCCAGATTTGATATTTTTTGGTCTATTCCTGTAAAGCACATTGAACGAACTTTGTGTTAGATAATGAGCTGTGTAAATAAGCTTGACTTGACTTGAGGGCACACTTTCAATGAGCTTCACATCAACCGTAATAATACTGAGATCATCAGGCCCCTTTGAAAGTGCTTTTGAAAGAACCATAATCTTTGTTTTCTAAGTGCTTTGACCATGTCCAAATTGTAAAATGGAATTTGAAAAGTAACTCAAAGGGCCTGTGCAATCTCCCATAAATGCACTCATACTTTCTTATAAAGAGCGTCCACATTAGCAGGACGTATTTTGACTTGCACAGCGAGACTCTCGTTGCTAATCAACAGAAAGAGGAATGTAAGATAAAATGAATGGTGCTCCTGATCCACTAAAAACTTACCAGACCCCCTGTGGACACACAACAAAAAACAGCAGCTCTGTAGAATTAGACTGTAATGCTGGTATTACAGTTACTGACTGGTAACTCCAGGTCACTGAAGTCAAAAACCAAGAATTAACCTTTAAAGTGTGTTTAATCACAGTAATTATTCATCAGAGTTGTGTGAAGCTATATTATGTGTCAGTAATTTAGAGATGGCTTTACTTTATAGAATATATTCTCGCAGCCTGCTGATGTAGCATGTTTCTCAAAATACCTACGCTTCAACTAGGCACTGACCTCACAGCAGTGGATTTTACGGCTCTAAAGGTTATAAATGAAGTCCGTTTTTCAGCAAAGGGTCACTGTGGTGATTGTTTGTTCACTGTGGTCTTGCAGGAAATGAGATAATTCTATGTGCTTGATTTAGACAGAGAAGGAGAAAGCGACAGAGAGAGAGAGAAAGAGAGAGAGAGAGAGAGAGAGAGAGAGAGACAGAGAGCTAGAGAGAGAGAGAGAGAGAGAGAGAGAGAGAAAGGGAAAAGTGGTGATATGGAGATGGTAAGCAGGAAGTTATTTGCCCCGACTGCGTCCACAGAGACAGAGACAGTAAAACCCCTCTTCCTGGCAAAACCCATATCCTTTTTTTCTATAAACATAAACATGTTTTCAGAAATTACAGACCAAAACAAACCTATCACAGCTGCGATTCCCAAAATCTTTTTGTCAGTGTGAGGCGACGAAGTGTAGCAGGTCAGTCTCTTTATATTATGAGCCGCCAAGCAGAAATAATAGCAATGTCAAAATAATAAAGCTACAAAAATGAAGAAATAAAGCACCATATCAAAGTCTCAGGGCTTGAAGATTACTACTGTAGATATTTTTCAACCTTTTGCTATAGTAACAGCTACTGGAAAGGCTTTCCACCAGCTGCTGGAACGCAGCTGCAAGGACCTGATTGTAGTCAGCCAGAAGAACATAAGTAATGTCAGGTACTGATGCTGGATGATTAGTTTTGGATCACAAATGCCAATCCAACTCCTTCCAAAGGGACTGAATGCTGAATGAAGCTCTTCTGCTGAGAATGACGTTTCACTGCTCCTTAGCCCAGTGCTAACACTCCCAGTGCTAACACTCCCCCCAGCTAACACTCTGTGTGAACATCTGTATCAACAACTAGCTAACTTTTTAATTCACTAAATACAAAGAAGCCAAATGAAAGTGTGAATGGGAAAGAACATGTTGGGCTGTGTGAAAAGCAAAGAACAATTTTAGGACAGTGTGGAACATAAAAGGCACTTTTCCATAGGCACACAGGAACCATACCGTACCTAAATCGTTTTGGGATAGGTACTGTACGGTAATTTTCCAGTGTATCTCAGCCCAGTAAGGGTGTTTCTGACACATCAACAGTGCAATTCTCTTCCCTCAGTTTATGGCCAATAGTCGTCCCAAAACTGTGTCCATGGAGTCGAACCAGCAGAAAGTTTTTCAAGGCTTGTCAAAGTTGCTTTTGTTATTATGGTCTTTTATTATTTGCAGTCTTGTCTGAGCTTCTTTTTTTTTTCATTTTTCTCTGCATCGCTTCTCTTTGCAAAGAAAACCTAACCCAGCTTACTAGTGATGGCCCGACACGCCTTTGCGTTTTTCACAATGTTAAAGATACAATTTATCTTCAGCCCAAACAGATAGTATTGCTTGTACTTTATTGACTTTGTGTCTCCATTTGTTGGTTTGGTTTTGTATAGACAGTAAAAAAAAAAATGCCGTAAATGTAAAAAAAAAAAAATGTCGTGACATCTGCTGTCACGACAACATTTTGAGCAGTCACCTCAGCTGCGGGCCACTTTCGGCCCAGCCATCGAGCAGCACGGGTACGGCTCGCGTACGGGTGGCTTCATTTATTTATTTATTTATTTATTTTCATTTCTAATGAAAAAATGTTTTTTGTGGTACGGTGCAATTCCTTGTGCCAGTGAAAAAGCACCAAAAGATTGTACTAGAACATCCAGATTGTGGATGATTTTCACAATGTTACAATGTTACAAAAGCATTTTGTAACATTGTGAAAGATGGAAAAGAACACTTTAGAATAGTGCAAAATGAAATAACTGTTCTATAAAGTGTGAACAGGATAACATTCCAGAATTGTATGAATGGAAAACACATTCACACACAGATGTGATATGAATTATGGTTTTATTAGGTTTGTTGGTTTAGGAAATTCATTTGTCTGTATTAATTGAGGGATTTTTTTGGTGTTGACTGTAAAACATTGGATCAACATGCACTTGACTTTGGTCACTCACTCTCATTGAGATAAAGACGCCCGTCCTCTTGCCCATCTGTTTCCTGACTGGCGAGTTGTCGATTGGCTGTTTCCAAGCGATCTGGAAGGCAATAACAGGTAAACACAAGAAATATAAATGCATAAAACACTCTTCTGCAACATTTGTTCTAGAGTTAAACAGGTAAACTGTGTTTACTTTTTCATTCATACTTTTGGACATCATCTTCAACAGCTTAGGCATATTTGGAGAAAGCAGGATAATCAAACGGGGACTGTCCAACAGAAACACTGCATTTAAGGCAGTAATAAAAAAGAGGGGAGGAACGGTTCATGACTAAATTAAGAAGAAAATGAAGACCCCCCCGTCTATTTTTCTGCCTGTGAAACAAGTACAACAACTTGCCAAATCATGATGAAATTTCTTTTCTTCTGCTTACAAATGTGACATTAGCTGAAAGTTTAGAATCTGCGTTTTCCACAGAATTTCTCAGCTTTAAATAAAATGTCATCATGTCTTTGTTGTCACTAGCGGTAAATCCAATCCATTCTAAGTGAAAGATCGTGCGCAATCATGCATTGTTAAACACCCTTTGTTCTTCAAGACTATAAAAATCTTCAACCTTGTCCCACTCACCCCTCAGGTCCCGGTTGAAGTCATGGAGGCGTCTGATCTCCCCCTCCAGTCTAATCCGCATGGTTTTATCCAGTGATTCCCGCTTCGAAGAGCTTCTAACCAGACCCTCGTACGCATCTGAGAGGCGGCCCACCTCACTCTCCAACTACAAAAGGACACATGCACATTAAATCAAATAGTTTTTACCACTTTCTGTCATCATTATACCATTATAACACTATTCAGATCATATAATACATTGGGGCTTAGGTTCACCTTTCTTTCTTGCCTTTCTCATAATAACTACATCAGTTATTAAGCCCCTTTTCAATGTGGCTCATTCAATATCAAAAGTTCAAGAGCTTCCATTCACACACCCTGAGACCAGTCCCAGTGTTTCAGAAAGTTTATTAATTGTGTTATTGCATAATCACATAAAGTATATCAGTGAAGTCCAGGAAAATACATCCTGACTTGACTTTATTATTCATAATCATGAATAAAGGTAATCATAAGGTGGGTCAGACCTGAACTACAAAATGACAAATCCAACTGACATTACTGATTGAAAGGATTTCATTTTGAACAAAAGGTATGAGAGGCCAAATTTTTAATTCAACTATGGGAATAATGATTCTATTTATCTGAAAACCCTAACCCTAACATAAAAGCATTCTGTAATTTCATACTGATAATTTTTCACTCATTTTGATCCATATCTCATTCATGTTTCATCATAAACAGGAGATTTTTATTGTGAATACCAAATCTGAAGAAAAGTTGTTGTAGAAAGAAAAACAACTCTTTACATGTCTTCACTAATTGAATCATTGAATCAAGACAAAGTCAGAAATAAAGGCTTGAATCTGCTAATACAAAATAAAAATCAATTAACTATGCAATTAGTCATCTAAGTACGTAATTACATTTAATGCTATAGCCTAACTAATTGACAAAAGCATTTCTCAAATTCTTAGAGTTCATGTTCATTAGAAGTTCGTTAAAATTCCAACTTAGTTTAATCTACTAAATTATGAGGCTAAACTGAACTGACAGTTCAAACCCATCCATCCATTTCCAGAAAAATATTACATCAACTGTTATTTCACTTATTTCTGTGAACATGGAAAGGTACAAATTTAAACATATTCAATGCATGCTTCAATTCGCCTAACCAATATAACCCGCCCTGCTTTAACTTTTCATTCTTCACCCAATGTTATAGCAAACTGCCTCGCCAAACACAGAGCTGTGTTCTGCCTTGAAACCTCCTGTTGACCACCGGTCCAGCCACATTCCAGCATCCACACAGTGACCTGCTGTTCCAGCAGCAATGCCATTACATTGTATAACCAACACAACACAAGACAGAGAACAAGCAAATGCCTCCACAGGGTCAAACAGCACAATAAAACACCCTCACACTGCTGACCTACAGCTGTCGGGTGGCCAAACGCATCTTCAAGCACAAAACCGCATGCCCACCCCCACCACGTTTAGTGTTAAAATATTTAACAGTTATTGTGATGTGCTGCTGGCATTTTGCTCCTTTATTCTGCCGTTTTCTCAATTCATTGTCAACCTGCTAGCAGCATGTCAGCCACGACTTGGATGTGCTTTATAAACAGTAAAGTAAGTATGTCTATTTATATAGCACCATTTTCAGACGAGTCACTAAGCGTTGTACACAAAAAGGAGAAAAACAGCAGAATAAAAACAGAATACCATGACAGAGATGACAGTACAAGATAATTAAAAGCCCTTTTCCACAAGTGTGTCTTCATTTAAATAGCTCAATCTGGTGAGTGGAATGGAGAGCAGCCCTGATGAGCAGGTCTCAGCCCTTGACCTGATGAGTACGGCTGTAGGAGGTCTGATATGCACTTGGGAGCCTGTTCATGCAAGGCTCTGAAAGTCAGTATATGGATTTTAGACTGGATTCTGAATTCAACTGGGCGCCAGTGTAGATCAAATAAAAGAGGAGTGATGTGTGACTATTTATGCATGTTAGATAGTCTGGCAGCTGCACTGTGAATAGTCTGAAGATGAGTTCAGCCTGATTTACTTAAACAGGTAAAAAGGAGTTACAGAAATACAAATAGGAATTAAGTGCATACATGAGCATTTCCAGCTCAGCTCTGGAGATCTCAGTTCTGAAAGGTTTCTGACATGAAAGAACATGAACATGAGGAAACTTCACATGGGCATCAAAGCTTACAGACTGGTCAAATATAACACCTAGATTACACAAGTACACTTGATTTTAATAGAGTCAAGTCACAAGAACATTTGACAAAAATTCTAAACATGGAAGAACAAATGTTAAACAAGAGTAACACGCTTATCTCAGAAAGGAACTTATGGAGGAACTTTGAGGAAAGTTTTGGAAGACAGGGGTTCTGGATCTGGACCTTACATCTGAAGTAAAATTAAAATAGCGTTCCACAATAAAAATTTACCAGCAGTGAAACATGGTGGTGGTAGTGTGATGGCATGGGGTGGCTTTGGTGCTTAAGGAAATGAGTGACTCGCCATAATTGACAGAAGAATTGAAAAGGCTGCACAAGAATATCTGGTCATCAATCTGTCATCTGAAGCTCAAGTGCAATTGGGTTACAAAGCAAGACAACAAAGTCCACATCTAAATGGCTTAAAGGAAGACTCTCTAATGAGCGTAACCATAGCATGCCAAATCATGGGTTTCAGTTACTGTATGCAGTCACCTGATAACATAAGAATACTATTATATGTGTTATTCCAGCATATATAAAATAATTCTCTAAGGGTACAATGTGTGGAGTGTAATATAAATAATAAAAGCACCTCATACCCGTTGCAGCTTTCCGGCTTTCTCAGACTGCTTCAGGAGTTCTTGTCTGAGTCTTTGGTTTTCTTCACTGAGGGCCCCCAGCATCTGCTGAGCTTGGCTGACCATCGCACATGCATCTCCAGGTGTAAGCAATCCGGATGGGGTCTGAAACTGGAGTGAAGATTGGGTTGGGTACGGGGGTAAAGGTACGTGGTGTGGAACTAGACTGGAAGTATGGGAAGGTTCAATGGAAAGCTCTGCAGACAGAGAACCAGGACTTACACTGGGTGGGTACAGTGCCTGAGATTTAAGTTTAAAAGGGTACTCTGGAGGTGGACCTCGATGGTCCTGAGAAGTTTTGTTTAAAGGTAAAGGTGGTGGCAGTGGTGGGCCTGTAGTTTTGCTGCTTTTGCAGTTTGGAGAAGGTGAGCTTTCAGGTCTTTCTGAAGTTTCTTTTGGGTGTGGTGAAGATGGACTTTTGCTTTGCTTGGCACCATTGCGCTCCAAACTGAGTTGCATTATCCGTTCACTGAGGGAACGGACATGACCCTCTTTAAGCTCAGCCAAACCCTCATCTCTCTGAGGGTTAACACCTACTAAACCTCGCTGGACCCAAGCCCTGCCTTCCACACGGGCCTTCATTGGGACAGCTGAGAGACAGGAAGATGGAGAAGAAGGAAGACAAGAAGTGGAGGAGAGTGATGGAGCAGAAGAAAGAGAAGGAGGACAGGAACTGGTGCTAGTCGGGTGGTAAGAGTGCTGTTGTTGAGTTTGTGGACCCTGATGTTGATTTGGGTTTATGAGGTTCTGCTGTTTTGCCTTGAGGCTGCCTTGGTTCGGGAGGTTCAGGAGGTTCTGGCTTAGATGTAGATTGTTCTGGACAGCCTGGTTAGGGTTTTGTAGACTTGTATATGTATAACCTGGGTTTTGAGGAGGTATCTGCTGGTCATTCTGATTCTGTTGGCCTCTAAAAAACTGAGACTGGGTCTTGGCTTCCTCATAAGATGGAAGTTCCACGCCACCAAGTCCAGGAACGCTGAGGGTTCCCTGGACACTTCCTCCATTATTTTGGCCTTCACTCTTCTCCATTGAGCAGGAATCCACTTGATGCTCCTGTCCTTGGGGCTCCTGCCTTGGCTGGGTCTGAGGTAGCACTGGCTGGCACAGTGGTACCAGGTGCCCATCCTCTTCAAAAAGCAGGTTCTCTGTGGAGACAGGGTTGCTGGGTGACAGCATGTGAGGAACACCAATAATACTGTCGTTTTCTGAGCCTCCTGCAGTCCCTCCAGTACCGTAGCGTAGATGTTCCTGCATCAGCCGCTGGAGAACGGTTCCAGAAACACCGTCCTCCGAGCTGCGCATATTGGCGCCCGAGGTAGGGGGCGCCGCCGGGCACGGGCACACACCAAACAGCTGAGTTACTTCACCTGGAGACAGACAAGTTTAAAAAATCTGTTAATGACCCAAACATGCCACAAGATCTAAAGATAAACCACCACATAGACTTACACCTTAAATGATGACTTTATTTGGTGCAAATATATGGCAGTGACAAAATTCAATATTACTATTTGGTACAAATATATCCCAGTATCCATTTAATTTAACCTAGCCTGACAAAACGCAACCCACCCACCATTATCTGTTATTATTGTGTATTTATAATAAGGCTTTTGCTGATGGAGTGTGTTGTAGTTTAATCTACAAATTGTAGAGACAAAGCTTCTGAACACTAAATATAGATTTGAATACTGACAAATACTCGCCCAGCCCTTCAGAGTTTATTGCCTAATCATGCTAACTCTGCTGGCCTCTAAAAAGTCACTTGGACTATAACAGGTTTGTTTATGGTTAAAAAACACCGGTTTAACCTTTTAAAACTGTAGGCTTACTATTCAGATTTTAATAGTTAAGGTGCAATGTTTGGTAACTCCAATAATATTTTTAGTAATTCAGTAAAGAATGATCCAATATCATGGGTATGTACTAATTACATACAGGTGCCCATGTATGTGTGTGAGTGTGTATGTGTTCATTAAAAAAAAAAAAAACAAGAGACCCGTGATCAACACCATCGGTCACATTCCTTCGCTATTTCAGGATTACCGAATGGCAAAGTCCAGGATTATAATTATAAACGGATGGCAGTCACACCATCTGGTGAGAGTTTTGCATGCCTGAGTGCGGCGAGGTGCAGTCAGGATGGAAAGCAAGACCAATGCGGGGGGGCATGAGAACATTTGAAGTTTGTAACCGGATGCATTTAACCCTCCGCAGTAGGTCAGTGGCAGCCCCAGAGCTCCAGTGTGTGTGTGTGAGTGTGCTCTACATGCTGTGTCAGGCAGTCGTCTGAGAGATTTTATGAACTGTTGTTTAATTTTGTCATAGTTAATGTAAACACTTCAAACAGGAAACACAGACCAGAGCTAGTTAGACTATGCTTTGGCCAAAAATAGAAAGGACCCTTTAACATCCTTTTCTGAACTACTGTTAGGCCTATGATTTATAATGTGTTTAATGGAAAATAGCAGCTATATATAAACTTCAGACCTACACAGAGAGTCCAGAATATGTATGTATAAATATACATTTAAATATAAAAATAAATAAATATATATATATATATATATAGATATAGATAGATAGATAGATAGATAGATAGATAGATAGATAGATAGATAGATTGATAGATAGATAGATAGATAGATAGATAGAAAACATCTGTTTAAATTATGTTTAAAGGCCCAAGTTCAAACTGTCTATAAAAACTCTGCTGCAAAAACAATGACTTTGGAATTCAGAGTTATCCTAATGTCCCAAAAACCAACATATTGACATACATCTGCCTATTGATTGGCCAGCCAATCAGAACAGAGCTCATTTACATATTTCAATCTTAAAGTCTAAGTAACAAAAACAACAAGGAATAAGGCCACTTGGAAAATGGTAATGTAAAAACATAGGGAAACGGGACATAACTGCCTGTCGTTTGGGACGAAGAACAGCTACTCTGGTTGGACAATGAATCTGAGGCCCATAGCTCAACAGGTCAGGACCCCAAAAGGCTGAAAGGCTAAGTAGCCAAGACCCCAAAAGGCTAACAGCCCAGCAGGTAATACTCCAAAAGGTAAATAGCTGAAATAATTAACACTGATTGCTAAATCATATATATTTTTTGCACTTTATTAAAAAACAAAAACAGCTACGTCCATTCATAAACATTATATTCAAGCACATACGTGTAAACCATAGTAACCATGTTAGAAATTCTGTAAATTTTTACCTCTATCTGTATCTTTCTGTCTCTATATCTATCTGTCTGTTTATCAATCTCTCTGTTTATCTATTCACCTATCTATCAATGTATCCATCTATATATATTTCTGTCTATCTATCTATTAATATATAGGTAAACAATTTAAATAGTGGATACTGATTTACTGATTAATTTTATTTTCATGTGCACTGTACTAACTAACTAACAAGTACCTCAGTTTATAAAAGTTTCATTCAACCACATGTTTGTAAGCCATAGTAACTACCTTATAAATTATATACACTCTATCTCTATCTGTATATCTATCTATCTATCTATCTATCTATCTGTCTGTCTGTCTATCCATCCATCTATCCCTCTATCTATCTATCTCCTATGTATTTGTTTATCTATCTATCTATCTATCTATCTATCTATCTATCTATCTATCTCTCTAGCAGGCCAAGAATCCAACAGGTAGTCCTAGCAGCCCAAATAGCTCAACAGGTCAACCCTCAAAAAAGAGCCCACAGACCAAAAGTTTAACAGTCCAGCAGCCCCCCACACACCGGACACGACCACCTCACCCGACCAAAATAGAAGCTACGTATTAATCCAGGCAGCTGGAATCATCACTGCAGTCCTCTGAGCAGAAACAGCCACCAAAATCCACTCAAACTCAGGAGGGCCACTGAGAAAGTTTAGGTTACAAGATTATCAAACTTCTCCAAACTTCGCTAAACTTCACAGGCTCTGTAACGGTCTGCTGGCTAAAGCTCTGAGAACAATACAGCTGTTAGGAGTTTTAAACTCACGGTACAGGCCTCTGTGTTCCTGGGTCACAGATGGTGCATGAAAAGTGTTTTAAAGTTCTGTGTTTACCCAAATTCTGCAGAAAAGTAAAAACATCACATGGTGCTGCACCGTTGTATCACATCATGCACTAGACTCTCTCTCTCTCTCTCTCTCTCTCTCTCTCTCTCTCTCTCTCTCTCAGAGTAAGAGAGAGAGAAGTTTAGGTTGCTTTACCCGTCTTTAAAGCCTTCTTTTTTGCTCTTCTTCTTCTTTTTCTTCTGCTTTTTCTTTCTTTCTTCGAGCAAAAACAAGTTTCTCTCAGCAGTCCTACCGACAACAATCACGACCATTCATCGCGGTATGGCAGGAATGTTCCCCAAAGCTCCAGCTAAACCAGTCCCAGGGTCCTAAAGCCCCCTGTCCCCAAACCAGTCCTCCTCTGGATCCAGCTGGACTCTCAGAGGAGAAGACAGTCCAGCCCTGCCCCTGGAGATCTCAGCTGCACCCCGGATAGCATTTCCACCAAAATAACAGGCTAGAAAGATTAACATCCTGTGTCTCAGATCCCTTTTTACCTTATCATCTGCTTCTATTTTATTGCATTTATTTTTTATTTTTATTGCATTAACACTATGTCACTTTCATAAGTCATTGTGCACACTAAATCATTACAGAGTAATGACAGTGTTACACTGTTATTTTACACTACTGCTCTTGTCATTGTGTTGCACTATTGGTTATTGTCTCTTTTTATTTCTTCTATTGTCTTATTATCTCTTATTCTTTCTTGTTGCACTGAGCACACTTATGACACAAGAATTTCCCGCAGGATGAATAAACTTCTTTCTTATCTCATTGTATCTTATAAGCATTTTAGAGAAAATGTAGCCTATTTATATAAGGTGACTGGATTTCTGAAATGAAAGCCAGGGACATGTTCAGTTCAGTTGTTAATATATCATTAAATGTCCAGTTTTAATGTATATGAAATAAAAGGTGGTGTAATAAACCTAGGGTGAAGGCAATGTCTGAAAATCAGACAGTGGCCCCCAACGGTGAGGGAAATTTTCTCCTCACTCGTTTTCCCTCTCTTTTCTTCTTTTTACCATATCATTTAATTTTTTTTCGCTTCATTCTTTCCCTTTTTCTCCCTGACTCTCTAATAGTTAGGCTTTGTAGTAATGTCTGTCTGTAGTAATGTCTGTCTGTCTTTTTTTTAAAAAGGCATTAGGCTAGTTCCTTTGAAGAAATAAACCTGTTAAGAGTTTACAGCTAATACAATCTTAATTTAGTCTTAATAGAATTTATTTTACCCATTTTTTTTACCCCATAAAGCCAGTGTCTGGGTGTTTATTTTGAATGCTAATGGCTGTCTCAGGTGATGGCTGTAACTCGCTAACAGCAAACTGGCAATAATGTTGCTACGTGCCTTTCAGTTAAATGCTACTGCTAATGCTACTCATTCAACTTTCCTGCAGTACAAACGCAAAAAAGAGTCTCCAGCCATTTTGACCAAGAGTTAAACTCGACTTCCCAACATGTCAGAGTCTAATCGAATTACTACCTCAAAAAAGCTCAAAAGTGGCCTCAGCGTAGCTTAACATAGAGAAATATATGGGGCGCCGTTTGTAAAAATAGCTTCACAAATTTAGGTGTCATTTTTTTCATAATTTAGCGCAATGTTCACACAATTTTCACACATTTAGAGCTAAATGTGTTAAAAACACAGTGTATCGTTTTGGTACATTTTCTTGCTGCGTAATTGTTAAATGTTAAATCTAAATGTTAAATCTAAATCTAAATGTTAAATC
>JBBIGA010159613.1:0-17585 GCA_037576975.1 Alestes dentex | reverse complement strand
TATAGCTTTACTTGCCTATATTTCTTCAAGTTCACTTTATACTGGTATTTTAACATCAAACATGAAAAAACATTGAAACATTGAAAACTTTTCTTGGTTTTGACATTTTGTAAATGTCATGCCACACTTTTTCATTCATTATGAATGATACTGCAAGAAGCAGTTTTTTTGCTTGGTTACACACAGATACATGCCACATTTGGGGCATTTCACAAAGGCTTTGCCTTTGCAGCCTGCATTTCTGCATCTTGATGCATTTGTTGCATCAACCAACTTTGGCAAATGGACCGAACCATACTTTTTTATAGCACTGCGGGCATGTGGCTTCACAGATCTCTTTTGGGTGGAGGAGCACTTTCTTCGTCATTATCACTAGCTGTCACATCACTTTCTTGGCTTGCACCAGATTGTGCCTGAGAAACCAATTACCTTGCATTTTGTATGAAACAGATATTTATTAAGTTCTCATGTCCACCATGGAGGACACTGGAAAAATGTGTTGTTTTCAGTATCTTAAAAATTACTGTATGTTACCCAAACCACCTCAAATTATTGATTAATAACTTGTGTTTAAATAAACATTCAACATCCACCTTTATATACTTAACAACTTACTTTTCTTGTGCCCATAAAACATGCTGCTTGGTGTGGCAGCCATTTTGGAAAGACAGATCTTCTGTTTCATTGGATGAACCCCGACAAATCACATATCAGTGGAAATGCCAGGATGTCCTTTACATAGCACAACAGGTTTTATTCTTATAGACTGTTTTGTTTTTATTTTAAAGCTGTGAAACTCTTGTCCTGTACAGAGGACAAAAATGCATTGCTGAAGAATTTGAAACAAATCTCACTCATCTTTTCGATATTACAAAACTGAGTGGAAATTGGCTTTGCAATGAAGACAAATAATTTTACAGAAAACAATTTTACAGAGTCAGGAGGCCGAGTTGGATACACAACTGAGAAAGTGGCTTCTAGGTCAACGATCCATCCTTCAAAATGGCGAAGAACCTCATCAGAACCGTCAACAAGCCAAGAGTTCAGTAGTAGTAGTAGTACTGAAGAAGACAAGAGCACAAAAGTGGTGTTGTTATTAGACTCCAGAGACAGTTCAAACAAAAGGGTCTAGAAGAGCCTCAGTTTATAGGGTGTCAACATCATATTCTCGACCTGGTTCTACAGCACTTGATGGATTCCTTTTTCCCAGCAAAATCATGGTCACCTAGCATCAACTATCGATTCATTGAAGATGTTTTGGCAGGATATAAGGACTTACACAAAAGCTATTCTGGCACAGAAAGGTTGAATTCACAGGCAATCTTCGCTCCGATTGCTTTTTTTCCTCCTTCCGGACTGGAGAGATCAGCTCAAAGCTACTTGTGTCTTCATCGCAACTGCATTGGCAAAGGCATGGTTTTCAAATCAGCACTATTCAGAGGACACAGACAGTGAGCTGCATGCTGCTGTCTCCAAATTGTCTGAAGGCTTTAAAATGTTTTTCCTTTCACTGGACAAAGGAACAATCAGTACTTGATGTACCTCGCTCAAACATGGTGGCTGAGCGAGCTGTGAAGCTGATGGAAGAACTTTACAGCACTTGCAAAACAGACAAATATCTTAACAGCAAGTTCATAAACAGTAATTCACATTTTTGTAATTTACAGTAAGCTATATTCTTTTGCAAATGAAAGGCTTTGTAAGCAGCAGAATTTTCTTTTGATTCTTCAGCATCTCGTTAGGTGCGGGAGTTTTTTTCACAAGAGTTATAAGCAAAGGTTCATCGTTTGCCACCCCAGGCTTTTAAATGTGAAAAAAAAAAAATCTTAACCCTAGTGTAGCATGTGTGGTATGGTTTGGACTATACTGTGGTTTTGCATATCACAAAATCCACACTTTCAATATGTGGTTTTGCTTAAGTGTATGAATTGAGCTATCATCAAAAAGTCCAACATACTGCTGTACAGTGCTCTCTCTCTCTCTTTCTCTCTCTCCACCCTCCCCCCCCTTTCTCTCACACACACACACAGACATTAATATTCTACTACCATGTCAGTGGCACTGCTGTGTATTAATGACCCACTGCCCAAATAAAACATGCTCAGTTGTGGTGTTATAGGGGTCCTGGCCAAGTAAAAGGAGTAGAGAATTAGATGGACCACAATCTGTAATTGTAAACCACAATGTGCACCTGTACGGTAACTGGAGCTGATAAAATGAACCAAAAGTGTAGATACAAGTTAGGTGTAACTAATAAAAGTGTACATACTTAGCTGTACATTGCAGTATTCAAAGAAGTATGTGTTTATTGGGTTTGGTGGTTATCTACACTGAGCTTTAGTATGTTTGGGAAATGGGACATACTTGCAAAGCACATAAATGCACACACCTGCACACAAAACTGCAAACGTGGACTTTGGGACCGGCCTCCAGTCACACTCACCCAGTATCAGCGGTAGACTTTGTGCAGATTTGTGTCAATGAACTGCACGGTTGAGGGTGAGGTGATGACTAGAGACCAATTCGTCTGAAATGTGCCGCTTATGTTAAATATGTCCTTGTGTCATAAAGTCTGGGCAAACATGAAGTGGCCTCTGATACAACATTATCCACTGCAAAAGCTTAGGTTAACAGAATTGCATTTTATGATATTTTAATGACGATACATTTTTGGATCGTACAGACAGAGCTCCCAACATTTAAAATACATTCAGAATTAAAACGAAAACACAGAAATCAGCAATCAGATTGTATTCCCTAAATATTTCCTTTCCCTCCATTGAAACATTGTCAACCAAATTACATTTCTGGGTTTTCTGAAGAGATAAGAAGGTACTTCTGATAGCAAAAGACAAGTTTTGCTGTCAAAAAAGACCTTTTCTGCTGGTGTCCATGCAGCTGTGCAATTCAGTGAAGCTTGTTCAGGATTCACAACAGCCAATCATATCACCACAAGTGTAGTTAAGCATATTCACAAAGTGGATTAAATGGGGAAATTGTTTAGATCTGTGCAGCAACAGTTGGTCATCGTGGACACTGTTCTTTGCAGTTCTTTGAGCCACAAAACAATTTTGTTCTCTAAAGAGCCATGTTTGTACTGAAATGTGTGGAAAAAGTGTACAAAGAAGGCTCTTTATGCACAAATGTATAAAGAACATTCACATAATGTAAAGAGTATTTACCAATTTACGGCCTCATCTTGGAATCTTCACTTCATGTGGTGGATAGTTAAACTTTTAAAGCTTCTCCATACTCACACATTCCATTTAAGAAGCACTGTTATTTAAAGAACCATCCAATGAAATGTTCTTTGAGCAGCCAAAAATGGTTTCTGTACTGCAGTGGTTCTCCACCCTGGTCCTGGAGGCCCCCTTCTCTGTATACTTTAGTGTTTTCCACACTCCCAACACACCTGATCCAATTAGTCAACGTATCAACAAGCCTTTTAGTGAAACAGCGAAATCACTGCTATGTTCAGGGCACAGCTTTCTTTTTAAGAGTGTATTCAATTCAATTCAGTTCAATTTTTTATATATAGCACTTTTTAAAAGCAATGTCACCAAGCAACTTTACAGAATTTAGGTCAGAGCTCCTAGTGAGCAAGCCAAAGGCAACAGAGACAAGGAAACACTCCCTAAAGCTGAAGGAGAAACCTTGGGAGGAACCAAGACTCAGAAGGAGAACCCATTCTCCCCATTCGACCCAGAGAGAGAGAGTGTCTCTATTGAGATAACTGACAATAAAAGGTCTTTGTGTAGGGATTTAATCAATACTGAACAGACTGGATGTCTATGGCTATGTGTTGTGATATATAACTGATGAAAATAGTTTATTATGGGTTATATACAAATGCACAAGTTTTAAGGGACTGGGACACATCAGTCAGTTGAACTCTGCATGTTTGGACAGAGTAAGACAGTTCTTGCTCTGTTTACCTGTTCTGCCACAACTGTTGCACTGGGTGATCCCGTTTTGGGGCCCTCAGTAAACTTGTAAACTTGTGCTTTTTCTATTGTAATTCAACTTTTGCCTATTAATATAAGTTCTCCATTTGAATCTTGGTTCCTTTCTGAGGTTTCCACGATGGAGAACAAGACATACAGGGCAGAGTCCTCAAGGGCACCAGGTTTAAAAGTGTGAATCAGAGACGTGCAGTGTCATAACCAGGACACGGTTATAGACCTCA
Source organism: Alestes dentex (assembly GCA_037576975.1). Classification (NCBI taxonomy): domain Eukaryota; kingdom Metazoa; phylum Chordata; class Actinopteri; order Characiformes; family Alestidae; genus Alestes; species Alestes dentex. The sequence goes on along the minus strand of JBBIGA010159613.1, from coordinate 13,399 downwards.
GACGTTAGACTTAAATAATCTAATCACTGGCGTTTGGGCCAATTCAGGAATGAACTCAGCAAATCCAGTTCAAACAAGAAAATGGAACTGGAATTGAACAACAATGACAGGAAACTGAAATTGAATTTGATGAAATCTAATTCCATTTTCTGCTGTTTCTGAGCATTTATTTGAGATATAATATATATACATATAATTCCATTTGCACCTTTCAGTATTTATGATGTGTGAAAAGTGATGTGTGAAAACTCATTAACGAAATGAATACTATATTTATACCAGTAAATGATCACCAGGTAGACCTATAAAGTGACAGTTTTTGTCATATGTGAACACAGCACAGCGCAGTGTGAAACTGTTTTCTGAATTTAACCCATTTACCTGAGTGAAGCAGTGGGGAGTCAATGATACAGCACCAGGGAGCAGTGTGGGGACAGTACCTTGCTCATGGGTACCTCAGTGGTGCTACTGGTGTTCCTGGGATTTAAACCCACAACCTTCCGATCACAGGGGCAACTCCCTAACCACCAGGCCATCGGTACTGTATTCTTCCTAAGAATCCTGAAATCTGGCATCACTAGGACTACATCTCTAGGACTACTGATCGGAAGGTTGCGAGTTTGAATCCCAGGAATGCCAGTGGCACCACTGAGGTACATTTGAGCAAGGTACCGCCCCCACACACTGCTTCCTGGTGCTGCATTGGTGGCAGCTCACTGCTTCACCTGGTGAATGGGTTAAATGTAGAGAACAATTTCACACTGTGTGCTGTGCTGTGTTCACATATCTTGACAGCTATCAAAAAAAAAACATTTTCCACAGGAGCAGATAAGGCAGGAATGGGTATGCACATGTACTCACCTGAAGATGCTGCTTAGTTTGCTCCGTGGGATCCATGAACAGACACTACTATTCTTACTAACTGCACAATGGTTTCCTGGAGTTTGTCTAAATAGTTATTTACAGACCTCTTCCAATTTCTCAGCCATTTCCAGTGTAACAGAGATTCCATATCTCACTGTTAATATTGTAGTCCAAAGTTCATGCCCAAATCAGATCCTTCAAACACCAAAGGAATCCGAAGTCTCTTAAAAATCTATCTCATCTGACTACACAAAATCTCCAGCCTCACGCCTTCAACACAGGCCTTAAATTCATACTCCTAGATTAAGAACCTTCACCCTGCAAGGGGTATTCAGGGAATTATGTTTTAATCTAGTTTAGCAATGGACAGTACTGTGCAGAGTTGGAAAACTAAAATAAGACTTTCATTCTAATTACAGAAATGAAGGTAATTTGAGACAATAACAACATAGAATACATTACCCTTGCATTTACTTACTATGTGCCATTTATGTGATTTAATGTACACTATTTAGCAACTCATTTAGTGCAATTATCTTGGAATCTATGGACATTTTGGAACTGATTTGAATTTAAGATAAGAGGATAACAAAGAATTTTCAAGAGGGAAATTCCTGTGTCATTAGCACGCTCCGCGCAACAAGAAAGGATAAAAGATAATAAGACGATAGAAACGACAGAAATAAGAAGATAATAGAAAACAAAAGTGTTACACAATGACAAGAACAAGAAGAACAACAGGTAATTCTGTTTTCTGCCACTCCAGTTCCAACTCCATTTCCCTGCAGCTGTGTGTGACTCCAATTCCAGTTCCAGTAAGTGAATAGGAATTTACCATGCAGATGAATGGCCTCATGAATGGCCTCAACCCTGTTCGAGAATGGTGCATTTAACCTACTCCTTTCAAATGCAGTTTACAAGTGAGCCACTAGAGGACACTGCTCCTCTACAAAGAGGTCTTACCCCGGCTAAGAGATCCGTCAGGTCCACACCGGTCAAGGTCCACACTGCAGAGCAATGATCAGTCGACAAACACACTGACAAATTAAAGGAAAAACCTGAAGAAAAGACTGGAGAAACATTAACACATACACATGAACAAGTGTACGGCAGGTGTAGGCAGTGCGTGGGGATGGTACCTTCCAAAAGGGTACCTCAGTGGTACCACTAGCAGTCATGGGATTCAAACCCACAGCCTTCCAATTGCAGGGGCAACTCTCTAACCGCCGGACCACCAGCTGCCCCAGCAAGGCTCTGTGACACGTAAAAAAAAAAGCTGAGCAGGATGAGCTGTCCTTGATTTTGGAGATTGCAAGAAGAAAAGATGTGAGTGAAAAGGAGGGATCAGTATTGAGACATGAATGGCATGAGCTTCAGACACAAAGACCGAACAGCTTTCGATAGGGAACACTATACACAGGGCTTTCACGACAACCGGCATAAACAGGCATTAACATTTATAAAGGCTTTTTCCAGTATGTGTTGTGTTTGCGACATTTTCTGATGCAACTGAAGCTGCATTTATTACAACTAATGCTTGTTGGAATAAACCTAAGTTTGTGTCGGTTAACGTGAAAACACGAACAGTGTCACAAATCCTTAGGAATGAAGGTCTTCAGTGAGTTACCAGAACACTGACTTAAGCAACATCTGTATTTAGATCTGCGGGAAACATCTGTATTTAGATTCCACATTTGACTGGGCATTTCACTGTAGAACCATTTCAGCAAGAACAATCCACCCCCAGCTGCATAGAGAGGTATATTATCATGGGCCTACAGTGCATAAGCCTATTATTACAAAGACAAATGACCATGTAAGAGAGTAGCAGAGTTAAAACCGTGGGCACTGGTCTACAGAGATGTGGAATAAAGTGAGCCCATCATCAATATTCTCCGCAAATGGACGGGTCCATATGCAATACACACTAACAGCTGCTTTAGAATGGTTCACTTGTAGAAGTATACTATTGTAAAATTCTACTATTTACTATATACATTAAATACACCATACGGACAAAAAGTACTGGAACACCCGACTATTACACCAGCAGGGGCTTTAATGACACTGCATTCAAATAAATAGACTTTAATCTGGAGTTGGTCCTCCCTTTGCAGCTCTAACAGCTTCCACTCTTCTTGGAAGACTTTCTACAAGATTTTGGAGAGTTTCTGTGGGAATCTGTGTTCATTCCTTCTGAAGAGCCTTTAGGACGTCAGACACTGATGTTGGATGAGAAGGTCTGGATCACAATCTCCGTTCCAGTTCATCCCAAAGGTGCTGGATGGGGTTGAGGTCAGGGCTCTGTGTGGGCCAGTCAAGTTCTTCCACACCAAACTCATCCAGCCATGTTCTTATGGAGCTTCCTTTGTGCACTGCAGCACAGTCATGCTGGAATAGAAAAGGTTCGTCCCCAAACCGTGTCCACAAAGTTGGAAGCATGGTGTTGTCCAAAATGCCTTGGTATGATGAAGCATTAAGATTGTCCTTCACTGGAAGTAAGGGGCCACCTGAATTCCACAATTCAGAGATGTGTCCCAATACTTTTGTCCATGTGGCGTAGTAAACCGTTTGGAGAACGACTACGAAACGGTTGAGACATTTATTGTTTATAATTCAGTTAGCACTGCATGACTGACACATTATATAGTTACAGGGAGTTCTGTTCTGTTACAGGGAGCGATTTTGGCAGCTGGAGTGAACGGTGCCGCCCTGAATGCTTGCCCTGCTGTTCACTAAGGGGCACTTTGCTGTCATAGTTTGGGTCACTGCAAATTAATAGAAAGTTTTTCTGACTGCTCAGCTTAATCTAATGATGAAGCATTTCAGTTCTAATGGGAGTGGCCTCTTGCAGGACTACCGAGCTCCCATCTACAGGAAGCAAGGACTCGCTGAATGGTTTGGTGAATATGAAAATTACATTTATACTAGAATTACAGACTAAATAACATTTATACTAGAATTACAGACTAAATAACATTTATACAAGAATTACAGACTTTCTGGTGGGTCGAGATCATGAGTTCTTGTCATGTGTATTCTATAGATGAGCACCACCTAAACGTGTGGGTGCGTATGAGGATGTCAACTGTTTCTCTGGGGATCTCATTTTTGCTCATTATGCGACATCCAGAATCCTCTGGGGGGGTATCGTCTTTCTTCCCATGGAAGCTGAAACGGACATCTCAGCTCAACCTTAATATGACCTTTCTAATGGCAGAGTTCCGCAGTGAGTGGGTGATTCAATTAGGGCGGGTCTGGCACTCGTAAGCGTTATGTTCAGGATGCTGTAGTGCTGAAGGTTGTTTTGGTCTCTCTTATTTTAAGCCTCAGAGACACGGATTCTCCCCCTGAGAGATTGAACCGCAGGCCACTATGGAGAAGGTCTGAAAGGCATAACTTCTAACTGCCACACATCGTGCAGCTTAATCACCCCACACTCTTCTTTTAAAGGGTAATTTTCCAGGAATCAATTTTGGAAGACAGCAAATCTATACTGCCTTTACAGAGACGAAAGAAAACACACGGGACCTTACAGGTGCGAGCCAGAGTCAGCACGGATCCTGCATAGTGTTTCACAGTCACACACAAAGGAAGTAAAGGTGCTTTAATTGCATTTATTGATGATGTATTGATGATGTATTCATGTGTGAACTTTTAGAGAATCTTGTTTTGTTTGGTTTGCATTTTCTAGGCCCGGTGTCAAAGGTCATTTTTGAGGTGGTTTCTCCAAACGACCGCTGTGCATTAAGTTGCACTGACTAAATTATTTACTTTTTTTTTTTTTATTCACAGTTTGCTCATTCAATTCATGATTTTTTTCATTCATTTTTTTAAACTAAAAAAAAAAACCTCATTGCTGTGCAAAATGTGTGCATTTAGTGTGACATAGAAAATGTTCCACTATGGCAAGTGTCACCACCACTTTGTAATGCACTGTGAGAGTACAGCTCTGGAAAAAACAAAAAGAGATCATTACAAAAATGTTCAGTTTCCCAGGTTTTATCTTTTATAGATTGAACTGAACAGCTTTGCCTTAGTTTTTAAGAACTAAGAATTTCTCCTAATTTCTGAATAAAAATATTGTTCTTTAAAGCTAGATTGAAAGGAAATGACAAAACGTCAAAAGAAGAGAAATGACGCAGCGTTTACAGAACTTTGAATAATTCAGAGAAAACAAATCTCTTGTTCTCTCTTAAACAGTAATTACCTTTGACGTACTTCTTGCCATTCTGGACTTTTCTGCAATGGTATCCTACAGACACAGTGTATATCACTGTTGCTGTCTTGTTATGTTTAACTGTCAAGTTTTAGCCATGTGACACTTGACCATACAGATCATTATAATCAAATGTGCAAAACCAACCTGTATCAGCTTTTCTGGAAAGAGGAGCTTCAGTTATTGCATCACCTTTTACTCTCCCCTGAACAACATCAAACACAAAAACGAATACAATCTGAGAAATAACTAAACCTCCACATAATGTAAGGATAAATCGGCTGTGTCATTTCTTCTCACCACAGATGTGAGTGAGGACTGAAATATAGTTTTACCAACATTTTAAAGGTGAATCGACCTTTGACTCTCCCCCTGCATATATTACAGAGGTCTCTCGACCATTTTTTAAATGATAAGTACTTTAAATCCGATCCAAGCGCACTACTAAAGATATTAACGGACGCAATCACACTAATAAAACTTAAGAAGAACAGTAATGTGACTGCATTAGCAATAATAATAATAATAATAATAATAATAATAATAAATACAGATGACTCAGAAAATAGATTATTCAAACACTATACCAAAAAAAACTAAAAAGCAATATACAGTAGCTATACAATCTTTTGTCACAGGACAATAGAACACAGATAGTGTGCAATACACTGAAGAAAGAAATAGACCAGTTGCTAGTCCACAACAGTATGAAAGTGTCAAAATCTGCTGACAGTTGTGATGCAACTATCTGAGCATTCAGGTGAATGCAAGTTCAGTCCTCAGCGATGCCACAGCCATTTGTGTCTGTGAGTCAAAGACAATATAACTGGCCTCTGGGTGGCCCTCCCTCTCCTACCACCACTCTGTGCAATGAGCAGCCAGGTAGTTTGAAAAGACATAGTGGCCCCTCACATCACTCAGAGGACGCATGTGCTAGCCCCCTCACTGTCGGAGGTGTTGTGTGATCAGCAACGTCCTATCTGGGTAAAATGCCAAAAAAGTTTTGTTCTCTGGAAGTGTGAATCTTTTAGGATCCTTTATTTTATTGTTATAAGTATTACACTATGTGAACAAAAGTATTGGGACACACCTCTTAATTATCGGATTCAGGTGGCCCCTTACTTCCAACATCAGTGCCTGACCTTACAAAGCTGCAAAGGGGGGGGGACCAACTTCATATTAAAGTCTATGTATTTGAATGCAATGTCATTTAAGTCCCTGTTGGTGTAATGTTCAGGCGTCCCAATACTTTTGTCCATATAGTGTATTTCACACAATACAGTCTTGTACAGACTTTTTTCTTGCCACTGAAAGGCTCAGTGGAACGGAACACCGTAGAGCGTGCAAGCGGGACGGAAGAGTGCTTGATATTTTAGACTGACTGGGATTCTGAATGCTACAGCCACTGGACTGCACACGGTCTGGCCTAATTGGGCCAGATATTGAAACAACATTTTTCTGGAGAATTCCCGCAGCTCGGCTGTGATCTGTGTCACCTTCCCTTCGTTTATCAAAGTCTCCTGCTTTTGCTGAGTAGTTTGCTTTTTCCTGTTTGCATCATTTATCACTTGTCAGGCTTAATGGGGGCCAGTATGGAGGACAGGCGGTGGTGGACGATTCCCTCAGGCTTAACTCTCCCACTCTCTCTCTTCCTTTATGATGGCCACAGATGTATCTGCACGGAGCAGCACCCAAAAAAGCCTACTGTACAGTGCACAATTGAAAAACAAGTGTGTCACAGAACAGATTTTGCTAATTTAGTCTTAATCTTTCCTGTAGTCAACCCTTAAATACCCTTCTCCCTCTTTCTGCTCTATCAGGGACATAACTAGGATATTATGGGCCCTAGTGCAAAAAAACCCCAAAACAAATGAATGTCCCCCCATATGGATTAAAAAAAAAATGACAGTGTAATTTGATTTGCTATTGTTGCATCTCAAGCAAGCTGATGCTTTCAAAACATACCACTTCACCCACAAGCATGTAACTTTAACCTCTATTTTTTAAAGTGCACTATATGGACAAATATATTGGGAACCCTTAATTACTGAATTCAGGTGTTTCAACCATACCCATCGCCACAGGTGTATAAAATCAAGCACCTAGCCATGCAATCTCCATTCACAAACATTTGTGAAACAAAATGGGTCATTCTGACAAGCTCAGTGACGCCCTGACTTTCAGCGTACTGTGATAGGATGCCACCTTTGCAATAAGACGGTTCATGAGATTTCATCCCTGCCCGACATTCCACAGTCAACTCTAAGTAGCACTATTGATAAGAGGAAGCATTTAGAAACAACACCAACTCAGCCACGGAGCAGAAGACCACTTGAAGTCACAGAGCGGGGTAGAAGGTAGATGGTGCATAAAGGTTGCCAACACTCTGCTGATTCCAGACTTCCACTGGCATTAATGTAAACACAAAAACTGTGCTATGTATTTAAATGCAGTGTCATTAAAGTCCCTGTTGGTGTATTGGTCAGACGTCCTAATACTTTTGTTCATATAGTGTATTATAAATAAGCAGTATATGGAGATGGGATGCATAATACAGAGATGTCATGGTTGTGTGTGTGGTGTTGATGGAAGATAACTGTTGAAGGAGGCTGGTAAGACATTTGTGGATCTTGGGTGGACAACTGTGTCAGTTTCTTTATGAGGCAGCACTTCCTTTTCACTTCTTCTCATGTTCCTCTGAAGAGTACTACACGCAACAACAGATCACTGCAATACGCATCCTAGTGGAGCAGCCAACCTCCAAGCAGAATAATCCTATTTCTAAACCATTTTAGCTTCCTCTGTTTCCCAATATAGCCACAGTTGTGTGCAACAGTTTGGGCACCCCTCTCATGCTTTTCTAAGTGAAAATAGATTCACATCCTCCTTAGAGCCCAGCCTATTTGGTCTGTGGCATATTTTACATTTTGTTTTCTTTTTTCCAATATGTTAAACTAAAAATGTAAAGTAAAACTTGCAAAAATGTATGCCACATTTAATACTGTTCAGCAAAAAGGATATGCTCACTTATTCTCAGAAAATCAACAAAACATGTGATTTGCTCTGGGGTATTCAAACCTTTGCATACAACTGTAAAGGATGTGAATATAAACAAACAACCTTGGCGTTTCATTAATTCTTAGTCTTTGTCCTCAAAATTGTTTGCTCTGTAACATTTATCAGGGCACCATGCACCCAGCTCTATCCTCCAGTGTCTATACTTACTTACTTACTTAAAGAAGCTTCTAGAGTGCGTGATCTCTCCAGTCTAGGCTAAGATACAGTAACACCGTCGTCTTGGCTGAAACAGAATATAAATACTGCTGATGCACAATGTATTTATTTTGTCTGTAAGATGTATATATGGCTATACTTTCCTGCAATCATTGTTCATTGGAGGTTGTCCAGGCTTAAAATACGTTCCTCAGCCATTAACTGTGTAAATACATTTGATCACCTTCATTCAAAAACATGTTCATGTAGTTTCTCTATGCAGTGCAGTGTGCAGCCTGCCTGTGGTCAGTACTCTCCAATCTTAAAAATCTACGAAAACCCAGAAGTATTTAATTAGGTGATTATTGATCAGGTGGGTAGGGAGCAAAGAAAATAATTTAAAAAAATGAGCTGAGCATTGGGTGGGGGGACACTGGGGTTTTTGGGGGGCTCCAGGACCAGGCAAACACTGGTATGAGCTATCAACATAATATTTTACATTACAAATGTGGGGCTGACATTGACACTTTAATACACACTAAACATGCCGCTTCTAATACATACATTTATTTGAATGTATTTATTTCGGTGTTTTTTGTGTGTTTTGGTTTATACAGATATTATACTGTAGTATACAGTAACTCACTCTCTCTCTCTCTCTACTCTGCGAGTGTGTCCGGAAGCTGTGTGTGTGTCAGGGCCCGGATGAAGATGATGGTGTGTGTGTGCTGTGATGGCGGATATGGAGATAGACTCGGTGAAGAATTATAACATCGCGTTTGAGAAGATAGATCCAGGCACCAGTCGGTATCCCTACTGCATCGTCTGGACACCCATCCCCGTCTTATCGTGAGTTAAACCCGAGATCGGGTTCTCTCTTCATTTCTTCTCGGTTATCTCTCCGGACTGTCGGGTGCAAATGGTAAATAATAACGAAAGTGCTCGAGCTGTCAGAGTCAGTCCAGGGGGTCGTGATGTTTTTCACTCCAATGAAAGTGGGCAATGTCGTGTCATCCCCCACAGTAAAGAGAAAGCCCACCGCGGTCCCGTTTCACAACGACCACCGTTTACAGACTGTAAACACACTCGGCACGGCACACACTATATGGACAAAAGTATTGGGACGCCTGACCCTTACACCAACAGGGACTTTAATGACATTGCATTCAAACACACCGACTTTAATTGCAGCTATAACAGCTTCCACTATTCTTGGTAGGCTTTCCACTAGATTTTTCCACTGATGTTAGAGGAGAAGGCCTGGCTCGCAATCTCCGTTCCAGTTTATCCCACAGGTGTAGGATGGGGTTGAGGTCAGGGCTCTGTGTGGGCCAGTTAAATTCTTCCACACCTAACTCATCCAACCATGTCTTTATGGACCTTGCTTTATGCACTGTGGCCCAGGCATGCTGGATTAGAAAAGATTCTTCCCCAAAACTGTGTCCACAAAGTTGGAAGCGTGGTGTTGTCCAGAATGTCTTGGTATACTTAAGCATTAAGAATGACCTTCACCGGAAGTAAGGGGCCTAGCCCAAACCTGGAATAACAGGTGTGTCCCAATACTTTTGCTCATATAGTTTATCTATCCTCAACTGAAGAAGAGGTTGAAGTATACCTCTTCAGGGTATACTGTGAGGCAACTGCGCTGGGTTTATGAAACACCAGAAAGAAAACCCGACTCAAATTCATAACAAACAAGAGCAGGGTGATCGCAGACTGGTTTTAAATGTAATATCAGTGTGCCGTGGTGTTGTTTGTGAGTATCTTGTCTGTATTTGAGCTGCAGAAATACAACAGATTAAACAAACTCCAACTGTTTCGTGATGTGACTACATTACCAGCTTTATTAGTGTATAGTGCTCTATGACTTCCACAGTGGGGGTGTATAATTAAAGTCACTGTGTTTTAAGTCTTGTTTGTTTAATATGATATGGCCTCCTGCAGTACAATGTTTTAATGTATTTCAGATATCTCTTGTTCTTCCAAGACCACACACGAACACGAGTTAAGTCCTTTGGTTGCATTATTGATGTGTGTTTGTCTGGATTGGAGATTGCCAGTTTAAGTTTCCTAACCTTGGCAAGGAACCTAAACCGACTGCCAGTCAGGACTCATGGTTTGCCACGTCAGATATATCCACAAAAACATGCAAATACCTCAGGCAGAATGGGAAAAATGCAAATGGTTTTTATTAAATTGACTTTTAAAGCTGAATTTTCGCCCCGCTCCAGTATATAGGTCAGCAACCCTGTCCAGAGCTCTGTGACGATTAATATATTCAATACAGGGCAGTATTTGTGTAAGTGCCTGCCCTGCTCCATTTTAGGATGAAGAAGCTTCAGCTGGTTACTGAGCAACATTATTTAGGGCATTCTCACACACATTCCCATAAAGAACCAGGTGTCTCAATAGTGAGAGCAAGACAGTGTTTTGTGTGTGTACAGAGATCATACCCTTGTTAACAGCAGATAAATCAAATCGTGATTACGTACTGGACACCTGTGCTGGTTCCTGCTGATTCACATTCATGTGCGTTGAGAAAGCACTCCACAGGAATGGTTTCTGAATGAATGTGGATCAGCAGGAGAACTGGAAGGCTGCCAGTTAGCCATATGATACTGAAAAGGGCACCCTGCTAGATCAGGCATCTCTTTTTAACTACGAAGAGCAATGAACTTTTTCTGATGAGTCCAGTGGTCCCTACGCCAGTTCTTGGAGATCTGCCTGCCTGCAGACACAACTTCAACCCTAAGGGACCTCACATTTACAACTGTTGCCTTCAAAAGTCCTTGATTAATAGATTTCAAGGCACCCACAGTGAGATTTCAATAGTCATATAAGTTGATTTCAAGCCATGGGCCATGATTTATGATAAACTTGAGTACAACCTAAAGTTTGATGTTTGTAGAGTTTACCGTTATAACAGCTACTGAACTGTAGGATATGTAGTCATTGTACAGCATGCATCGCCCATCTGCGCTGTTGTCTTTTCATGCCATGTTCCTGTTGGTTGTTCAGTAGACGTAGGTCATAACCGCAGTTATACTGTGGGATTGACGTCCTAAAGTTTCTAAAGTTGTCAAAATTTTGTCTCAGCGTGTCTTTAGTGACAAGACAGCGACAGCAGCCGTTTTGAACCTGTCTTGCAGTGTGATGTAGGAGCACCATTTTGGAGCCACAATCAAAGATAACACCACGTTGCTTTTAAACAAAAAGCAACATGGGGGTTAGCTCAAAATTGCACAGTTCCCTCCATGAAACCTGCAAATCTCCGGAAAGAGTGTTGGTGACCACTGTTTTTAAGACGCTGCATGTAATTGGCCTCTGCATAGTTGAAAGAGTAGGAAAAAATAGCATGTTTTCAGTTCCTGGTAAGAGTAGAGACTTAATAAAATCCTCAATTTTTCCAATGCTTGGTATCTAATACACATTTTTGATGAATGTTTCAGATGGCTGTTTCCATTCATTGGGCACATGGGGATCTGCACCTCTGCGGGTGTGATTCGAGACTTCGCTGGACCATACTTTGTATCAGTGAGTTGATTTGCATAACTGACATTTGTACTGATGAACGTTATCAGTTGTGAATACACAAAAAAAAATGGAAAATACGGAACTTTACTTAGCACTAGAGAGTTCAGACTTTAGGTAAACTAAACGTTTCCCTGCCTATATTGCTGAGGTACCCTTATACATCCTATACTGTTCTTGGGAAGACCTCGATCTCCCTCTGGAATTACTTTAAAGATCAGCTCCTCCTCACCAGAAGCATGCTCAGTTGGTTTGGAAAAGAAAATCTATACCAGTGTACAGAGTGCAGTCTCTAATAGGGGAAGCAGCCTTTGTTTCTATCTCCTCTCTTTTGCCTGTCTTGCTCTCTTTGATATGTTCTGAAGCGGATGCTAGAGGCCTGAAGACCCCCTGCTAGATCTCAGTAACTCATTGGAGGAAAAAGTTGATCGTGTAAGAAGCAGTTTCAGAAAGAAGTTCAGATACAATGATTTATAACAACTCCAGAATTGTACTTAAAAACACTTGCACAGCAGGACGCTGCCTCTTCAGCATTTATCGTATCATACTGTAGGGGATTCCTTTGGCCTTGTGTGCTCTTGTCTGCTGAATAGCGCCTGCTCAGTGGAAACGATCTAAAGTGAAACCTCTGCTGGCAAGCAGGCAGAGTAATGTGAGAGGTGGAGGATAGTTGACCTGATGTGACACGGGCCACCGCTCATTTAAGTGCACTAAACGCGCCTCTTCAAACCATCTCATGCGAGATTGGGCTTAAAAGTAGTTTTCACTAAGAGTACTAAGACTCTACATATACTTCTGCCCTATTTGATTGTAAAAATGCGGTTTTGGCCTCAAACCTTTTGCATAGTTTCTGAAAGACAGTGCCTCGGCACATTCGAAATAATCGGATGTAACAGTTTTTTAAGGGAGCTTTTAGTGGCACAGAACTCTTCAGGTGTCTAGTTCATATCGGCACTGCGATTCACGTCAAACCACTCTGAACGTTTAACTGTTTAAATATGCAGAATGTGCAAAAGCTGATGGAATGCGCCTTTAATCCTACATGGAGGAATGACTCGTGAGAGTATTAAGAGAACATACGGACTGTTAGATAATGCTGCTGTTTTACTGCAGGAAGACAACATGGCCTTTGGAAGACCAACAAAGTAAGTTAAACTCCACCTTTCAAGTTTTTGTAGTCATTTCTGAAAACCCTTCAAGGACAAACAGTACTTGAATGCATTTTGTAATTGTAGGGTTATTTGCTAGAAGTCTAATGGAGGTTTTTTTCACTCAGTGACTCAACGTAAAAAGAGGAATAAAGTGTGCTCTGAATGTCGGAACGGTGCTTGTTATAGAACAGCAACATAACTGCAGTGTGCTTTCAGAGTTGTTCCATTAAAGCATTTATTTAAACAGGTACTGGATGTTGGATGTGAGTAAAGTGTATGCCAGCGGCTCCAACGCATGGGACACGGCCGTTCACGATGCTTCGGAGGAGTATAAACACAGAATGGTAAAGTGTGTGTGTGTGTGTGTGTGTGTGTGTGTGTGTGTGTGTGTGTGTGTGTGTGTGTGTGTGTGTGTGTGTGT
>JBBIGA010159586.1:0-17587 GCA_037576975.1 Alestes dentex | reverse complement strand
TCGGAAAATAAGCAAACACAATATCAAATAAGACATAGTTTAGAGCTGAATCAATCAATCAACGACCTTGACCAGATCTTTCTGTATCAAAAATATAAAAGTGTTTGTCGCCCTCTAGTGGATCTATCCTGACACTGACTAGTGGTTAAGGCGTTCGCCCTGCGATCAGGAAGTCGTGGGTTCGATTCCCAAGACTGCTACTGACACCACTGAGGTACCCTTGAGCAAGGTATCGTTCTCACACACCGCTCCCCGGGCGCTGTGTTCCTGGCTGCCCGCTGCTTCACTTGGTGAATGGGTTTAAATGCAGAAGAATTTCGTGCTGTTCACACTGTGTGCTGTTGCGTGTTCACGTATGACAGGATGGTTACTTTCATTGAAACAGAATATTTATGAGAATGAGGTAAAATGAGAGTAATGGTTTCAAACGAATCAAAGGAGCTTTAACAAAAGAAAGATGAAAAGTAAATAAGGATATTCTGCAAAGCTGCTTTATGACAAAATTGGTTGAAAAAAATCGCTATATAAATTAATTGAACTGATTTTAATCTGGGATGTGATTACAGGGTTTTTTTAAATATTAGATTTCTTAAATATTTGTGAGTCTACTAGGAAAGATTTGCAATTATATCTAATTAAAAAAAAGACATTGATTCAATGAAGGTAGAATTTGCGCTGCATATAAATAAATCCTTTGGTTATTATGATAAAGGACCACAAAGTCAGAGATTTTAAACGAGAAATAAAACTACAGATGACACAAAAGCAGAAATGAAATAGATGTCGGATGTTTTGACCTTCCGTTCAGTTGGGTTACTTTTTTATCCCTAAAGGGGAAATTATTCTGCAGTCAGATGAAACAGACATATTAATGAAACATAAAAGTATACAGACAGGTGAAACAGTACACATTTTACATATGATATGCTCTTTACACATAGTAGATATCAACCCAATTCAGTCGAGGGACTTTAAAATCTTAAAATCCAAGTTGCAACAAATTGAAAATGTTTTTTATGAATTAAAAAGTGTTTTTGTCGCCCTCCTGTGGATAATGAGGTAATACACCCAGAAGACCAGAAGACCAATCACAGCTCTAGTTGCTGCGCCACTGTTGAGCCCGGAGCCGTTATGTTTTGTCCAGTCAGGCTGCGTGTTGTTGGGAGGCCCCTGTGAAGACAGACTTTGGAAGGTGACATTTGTTGTTCTTGGACAGATTTTCTGATTTTTATTAGCGTTTCTTCGGGATGTCCCTGTGGAGGACGGCAGGGCTCCTCCGGGCCGGAGCTCAGACCCTCAGGGGCACAACTCAGAGGATTTCTGTCCGAAAGTAAGTGAGAAACAACAGACTCAGCAGAGCTAAGCTAACGAGCTAACAGCAGAGCAGAGGAGCCTGGAGAGAGGGAGCGAGTTTTATATATATAAGTTCTCGAGATCTGAACGCCATACGCGTTTTTGTTGCGTTTCGTAGCTGCGCTTGATTGACTTCATATTGTATACATAACTTACAGTAAGGCAGGTCATTTAACAGCTTAAGCAACAAAATTACATTCTGCATTCACAGCAGGTCTTAAAATATGCCGTTCCACAACATACACACGAGTAGCCTGTCAGTGCCTTACTTTAAAGCAAACGAAAATGTCGCATTTGTAAACTCAGTAAGTAAATTGATAAAGTCCGTAAATGCAAGTGCCTAAACATGGGGCAGTGGTGGTTAGGGAGTTGACCCTGTGATCAGAAGGTCATAGGTTTGAATCCCAGGACTGCTCGTGGCACCACTGAGGTACCTTTGAGCATGTTACTGTCCCTACACACTGCTCTCCGTGTGTTGTGTCCCTGGCTGCCCAGTGCTTCACTTGGTGAATGGGTTAAGTGCAGAGAGAGAATTTCACGCTGTTCACACTGTGTACTGTAGTGTGTTCACACGTGACTATACTTTACTTTTTCATGCCTGAACATCTGGAGGAGCTGACTGAGGGGAGTAGACACATGTTTTGCTCTTGTTAGTTAATACAGACTGAAAACGGAGGAGACTGTGAACTGAAATTACTAATTTTTAACTGTATTTTTATTACTCCGTGGTCACGCCCCTGGTCTAAACCTGCTCTTGCTTTCACAGGGCAGGTGGAGGTCAACACATTGAACCCCAGTACAGACAGCCCCCCCATCTCACAAAAAACCAGCACTTCCAGGCTGAACTGCTGAGTGGCGCCATGTGGTTCTGGATTTTGTGGCACGTCTGGCACGACTCAGACGCTGTACTGGTGAGTTACAGTTAAAATGGACCTTTTGAACCTTGTTAGTTAATGTCCCTGGTCATGAAATACAGAAATTGTTACATTGTTAAAAAGGAAAAAAGTATCTACCTGTAGTTTTCAATCGAAATAAAGAAACTTATATACGTCTCCAGGTTTTGGTTATGTAACACGCTGTGTGGGATTGTAATTTTAACTAGTAATGTGTTGAACGAGGGATGTTGGTGTGACAGTTAAGTGGAATCCATGGTGCTCTGTGTGCGTGTAGAGCTGCTAGATTCTGCCGGGCTACTGCTGTGTAGCAGCCCAACGGATAGAAAAGAAAAACATGATTACTCACATAGTATTGCAAACCATCGGAAAAGAGGGTTTTGAGATCAAAGGCAGTTGGGCCAGATTCGGAGTTTGGACCAGAATCTGGGATTGTAAAGTTGTTACACAGCAAAGCTGAGAATCCACCAGTAGGAGAATTGGCACAGGATCATGTTACAATTCATCCCACTCTGATGGTCTGGCTGCAGCACACACTAACATAAATGATGTTGCACAGAATTTTACAATAGATTTTATTTGAAATTTCATACAGTGGGTATAGTTGGGCTAGATTTTAGACTTATCTAGGCTAGGTTTAGTTTGTTTATGACACTCAAAGTCCTCACTCAACTGTACATGAGTTCTTTTATCACTGATATTTTTGCATATAAAAGCAGTCAGAATTGAAGAGCAAATTTCCAAAACTCACTCAGTCCAAAAGCATTCTTTTCGGAAAATCGCGTTTTACCTATTGGAAAGCAATTCTTACAAAATTTTTTTTAATTGAAATTTTACAGTTACTTTTTCAAAGTGCAACTCCCGCACATTTTAGTTTGGGCAAATTAGTTTAAAAAATATAATGCAAACAGTTTTTAAGTAAATCGATATTCAGTGTCACAAAATTATGTACAAGTTTAATATTTATATCCTACTACATGACACAACATAGTCAATGATTGTTTCTGATCTACTGCCTGGGAGACCTAGGTAAGTAAGTTCCACTGGCGACTGTGCGAGTGGACTGAGTGAGTTTTGGAAATTCACCTGATCTTGTACCGTGTATTATGCAAGGACTGAGTGAGTTTTGGTCAGTTATACTATTGCACATAAAGAGGTACTGTTAAAATATGCCAATAGCAGTGTTACCTAAAAAAATCACAAAAAGTGGACTGAGTTTTGGAAATTTGCTCTTAAATTGTGTACATTTCTTAAAAGCTGCTGCTATGCATCATTCAGCCACTAGTGTGACTTTTTAGACTACTATGACTTAATGAGCTAGTACTGTTAATGGATTATTCAGTGTCTAAGTATTCAGTTACTTTTATAAATGTATTAACTAGTATAAATATTTGAATGTTTACTGTGAAAAGTTCTGTAGTTGTAAGATCAATGAATGAACTCAGATGTGGAACCACACATGGACTGACGAGGTTAAGGGTGATTTATCAAGCATGTTGTTTAGGAGGAGAAAGATCCAAGGATAGCAAAGTTGCATGGAAGTGTTTTACTTGTTGAAATTTCCCAAACATCTTGACCATTTTCCTTCTTAGCTCTAAAAAGGAAGGACTAAGCTTTAACTGATGGCTTCTGTATTTTATCTTAGGGTCACTTCCCCTGGCCAGACACCTCGGCATGGACAGACGAGGAGTTGGGAATCCCTCCTGATGATGAGTAAAACCATCCCCAAGTGACGAACAGTCCAACGTCAGTACACAACCTTTGGTCAATGTCAGAAAGGTTTAAACCAATACTAGGTTCATAAATGTGACTAGAGGATTTAAACAGTCGTAGAACAAAAACTCCGTAGAAAGAAGATTTAATTTTAAAAAATTAAGTGAATTCTTGTTTGAACCGATTATACTGTGGTGTTTTACAATCACCCATTTCACCACAGTTAATGGCAATATTAATGAGATCAGTGAAATGAACACCTTTTTTTGTTAATTTGCCTCAAGTTTGAAGGCGGGAAATGGGCTAGACCAGTCAAAAGCAGCCAAATGCCAAATAAATGGATGTAGCACACTATATTCAGCTTTTATGCTTTAACCGCCTAGACCTTCCTAGACCATTTCTAGGAAACAGTTACAGTTTAAATCAGTCATATTATTGGTCAGTAAAATTGCATTGGTCAGTTTTTTGTTTTTTTTTACCCCGTTTCATTCGGATCTACTACATTCTAACCTTGGATGCAGGGTTGGAAATGTGCCTGTTTTCTAAGAGTTGTACACTTTTTAGCTGCAAGATGGCAGCTAATTACAAATGAATGTTTAGCCTGCCAGAGTACATCATTTACATCAATGCTGTGCTTGCCAGCAGATCACTCCGTGTGTTAAGTGTGGCTTTATAATTACCTGTGGATTGTTTTATTCAAACTACAAAATAATTGGCTTAGTTGATGAATATGGAACACAATGTATTGAAATTTAGTGATTGAATAATAAAATGAGTAATCATGACGGACCTTAATTTGCAATTTTGCTATAAAAGTCCACATTTGTTGACTACAGTAGCTCCAGCTCATCTCTGCCCCTGGTTCAGCACACGCAGGGCTCCAGGTGTTGAAACTGTGCAGTGCTGAATTAAGACACATTGCCCTAACCAAACATGTATTATGCTGTTAATAATCCACCCCTCCCTCTTTCCCCAGGTGCTCAGTGTGGATCTTGAACACAGGCTCCCCTATACTCTCCTCTTCCAGTTTTCAGAGAGTTCATGTTGTACAGAGACTTATTTATCAAGTGATTTAGTAAGAGTTTGGAATGTGCTGTCTTGCCTATACACATATAACACGAGGTAATGACAAATATAACATTTATACAAGTCCATTGATGCCTCTTTTGAATTCATTTTGTCAAACTGTTTTATTTGTCACTTAACATCGGGTCAAAAGGGATGCGAAAGAACATGACCTACAAAACTTTTTTTTTCGTTTTTACATTTTCAAAGCTTTAAACTGACAGTCTTGAGGGATTACTACAGAATTTCTGATCGAGAGGAACAGAACAGGGAGCTGAAGACATTTACACAGTCCATACCACAGTTGCAAACAGGTGGAACAAAAAAAAGAATACTGTACAAATCATTTGTACAAGCCCTGCTTTTCCACGCAAATCCAGTTGAGGTGAACGCTCTTTAAAGCCAGTTTAACCTGTGAACCCATGGGTTGATCTTCCAAATAAATCAGACCTGGTCAGCATCCGGCTAGATGTTTTAAAGTCTTTTCAGACACAGATCAACATTTGGCTGCCTGAAAGATTTTTTTTTTTTTGATATAGTATTGTGCAGAGGACCTAAACAACCAAGAAAGCAGTTCTTTTTTTTTTTCCAATAAATGTGTTTTTGGAAATAGTGTATTGTTACACTATTAACTTAAATTTTAGTTGTTTTTTAAACAACAACCTTGCTGCCCAGAAAAATGGCTTTATAGCAAACTTTTCAGATGTTAAGACTTTTGCACAGTACAGCCAGTTTCCCCAGGCCAAGAGAAGCAGATTTCATTGTTTAGTCACCACAAACGTTATAACATGGTCCAAAATTAGGACAGCGTAGGACAGAAACAAAAAACAGAACATGCCTTTTTCAGGTCACAGTTTAAGCCTCATCTTTGTTTATATGCTGCTGCTGATGGGGATTGTCCACTGAAAGCCCTCATTAGTTTGTGTCCAAGCTGCAACACCTTCATTATGCTATGCAAGAACATGACAGACTAGAGCTCCATTCATTCGTGCAGTAAAGACCGCTTCACACGTCAGGCAGTCGTTCAGAGTGGTTTGATGTAAAATGCTCTTCTAGAGAAACTCAGACTTGTTCAGTGTTGCTGATAGAAACCTGGCTTGGCTAGGGTGGTGTCTAACACCTTCTAAAAGTTATTGCATGAAGTGGTTATGAGGTTATGAATATGCTACCATGAGAGCAGTAATGGCAGAGAGCTACAGGGAAGTTATAGCAATAAAACCCAATAATTCTTTGCCACTAGAAAGAAACCAGAGTCTGTACATTTCTCTACAATGTCCTGTTCACATCAGATCACTCCAAATGACTGTTCACATCTCAGTAACTGAATTAGAGATTTTACTCAGAGGAAGTTAACGTTTTGTGACTCTCCATGCTCCACACACAAAACACATTTTCTTCTAGCTAATGCTGTGAGGATGGACAAGCTTTACAGAATACGGATAAAAATCCCAGTCAATCCAATAACGAACTGTAGCAATCTTGGTTTAAAGGGGCTACATAATGGTGCTCTGTTACTGAATGGGCAACAATTTGCCACCATGTTAAAGTTAGCTTGAATACACAACAAAACTAAACCTAGTCTGTCCCAACAGTGTCACCTGTCACGCTCACACCAAATATTTGAGAATACTAAACCTTACAGAAAAGATCCGTTCCTAGTTGATTCTTTGGGTGAAATTGAAATGGCTGTAGCTTGCTATATGATACTACACAGTTACTGTAGATTACTATAACCAAACATTATGGAAGAACTATAGAGCACTACAGAAATCTACAGATTCTATAGTCATGTAAAACAAACACTACAACATATCGTATCACTACAGTTATTTATGTAACAGGAACATAATCTAAATTGTGATAAAGTATTCGGCTGAATGATGTTATTACCAGCGTTCTGTAAAGTTTGTCCAACCCAACAACAGTTACTATGAAAGCATAGGATAGTGGGTGGAGAATGGACAGACCAAACCGTGCAGATGGATGTACAAAGTCTTTAAACAAATGGAGATATAGTCTTGGGGCACTAGTGGTGAAACCCTGCACATTTTTCCTGCTTTTCACAACTGACTCAGTATAAATCTTGAGTCCACTTAGGTGTGCTAGACTGCAACAAACATAAAAATGTGCAAAGTGGAAGTTAATGGGGGATGTACTAGATAGTTAATTTATGATCTTGACTAATAAGGAGAGTGTAACAGTGCTGGTGAATAAATTAAAGATGGTACATCGCTTGTTCCCTGAGAAACACTCATCTTCCACCAAAAACAACACTCGAACCTAAGCGCGACAAGAAAACTTTCAGCCTCACCAGTATTCATCATTTCAGTTTTTGCTTTTCGCTGCTGTATGAAAACTGATCACAGAACTAGTGCCATTTCAAATTAGAATTTCATTCACTTTACAGGAAAATTTGGACACTGTCAGGTAAGTCAAGCTTATTTGCAATTTATGACTGAAAGTCACACAACCCAGACGACTACAAAATCTATGAACAGGAATTAAGTCATCTCTTAGAAAAACAAGTCCTCACTCTCGTGTTCTAAATTTCACGTATTTACAAAAACAACTTATGCAACTGGGAAAGAACAAAAAAAGCTTTTAGCAGGAAGCACAGAATGCGATATAAATCATTTTTCATCTTTTAGAAATTAATAAGTTAACAACCAACCGAAAAAACATTACAGATAACACATTTACATTTAAAACACGAAAACACTGAATAAGAACTTTTCTTTTTAACAAATTAGGTGGGAAACTACGTCGCTTCTCCCTGAGCTTTTATGCTCTCACCAAATGATTCTCACTTAGTCCTTACAGTCCACAACACAGCAGAAAAGAGGCAGCACTGCCCACTGCAGTTTACAAGTTTGGCCATTAGTTAGTGAAAAATAGCAAGTTCAAATTTTACACCAGTGTAGCAAATACTTTGTGCTCCCCCCATTTCTTCTTTATGGCTAGCCTTAACAATAGAAAATAATAAATCGCTGCTAATGAAGCGATGATGTTAAAAACTAGGTAGAAATGCTCACGTCTAACTGATAATACAATTGAGGCCAATGTAGACTAGCTGTGTGGAAGTGCTGCCCATTAATATATTAAACAAAAATCTGTCAATCAATCAACACTGTACAATTATTGCTTCAAGGGTTTGAAGGGATAGTATACGGCAAAACATACAAAATGTTCAGCACCATTAAGAAACCTCAAGGTCGTTTTTTCCCCCCTGACAAAAAAAGTTTAACTAAATTTGCGAAATTAAAGGATTCTCTTACAAAAATCCTTCCCCCGCCCAGTCTTAGGACTGGTCTTAAGCTTGTGTCTACAATACGGCATTCAGTCTTTTAACCTCACTGTTCACAGCCGCAAGCAACAACTCAAGGGGACAAAGGTAGTTATCAATGACAAAAATGGAGAGAGGAAAAAAAGAACAGCCCACCAGGCCATGAAAAAAAATACAAAAAGCCACCCTTGGCCCAAAAGCACCATTTTTCACTTATGCTACACAATTTTATGGAGGTAGGAGAGGGGGAAAACACTCTGGCCAAGCTGAATGGTGACAAGTCTGCAATTTGCTTCTACAAAAGAGGTTTAGAGCTGTATGATTGCCTGAATGGAAAACAAACAGCTTTGGCCTTACCAACACCCATGAGCCTCTTGGTCTAACCATAGTACAGCTCTGTATTTGTATCACATACGCAGAGACTGTGCTTTGGAAATCCACAAAGAAACTTTTGGCAATTTTTTTTTCCCTATTTCAAAACTTCTGATTAAATTTTCCCTGCACGGCTTTATTTCTGAGGAAGTGGTCCATTAATTTCATTCTCCCTATGTGAGCTTTGACGGAACATGCTACTGCCATTCAAACATACTTTGCTGCCTAAACATGCACAGTAAGAGTGCTGAGATTATGTGTGTGTGTGTGTGTGTGTGCGCGCATTAGATAGAGAGAAAAGTGGCGTGCCTGTGTGTGTGTGTGCGTGTGTGTGTGCGTGTTGTGCCGCTCTGGTCCTCCTTTTGCTACACGACCAGGCCTGTGTGCCGGCTCATCTTCAACAGTTTACCCAGCCTTTGCTTAGCAGTTGCCATTCCTTTCTTAGGACGTTTTCCTGCAAGTACAAAACAAAAAATGGACAGTTGGAATATTAAAGGCTTTAAAAAAATAAATACATTAAAAAAAAAAAAAAACAATAATAAAACACATGAAGCTGTTTAGTGAAGTAAAGTAAGTCTTACTCATACTTGGGAATGTTTTTTGAAAGTTTGCAGAAGAACTTAATTCACACAACTGGATTTGAATTTTAGAGTTATAGGTCTCTACTTTCTCACAGAAAGAGGAGCCTGGTCTTGTATGAGCGGACCTGCCACGATTCATTGGAAGGATGGTCGCAAAGTGGACAAAAATTCCTACAAGTACTTTGTTTAAATTTAAGCTTTCATTACTTGTTAGCTACACTAGCCTTGCAGTCCCAGTACAAAGCTAATGAAGCGAACCTGAGAACCCAAACATATCCAAAGTCTGCTACATTCCTTGTAAGGAGAGAAAATGTGTGTGTGAGGTTATCTGCATTTTTTTCCCCCAAAAATATCACAGCTAGTCAGTCCCTCACCTTTAGTAGCCTGGTTGCTGATGGGGCTGGGGTTGTGTGCATGTCTTTTGGAGGGATGAAGAGGAGGAGACAGTGAACTTTCCCGGTATAAATAATCTTCTCCTGGGCTTCCTGACGCTCTGTCTGGGCTGCCAGTCTCATTGCTGCTGTTACTGCTGGCTTGGGCAGACCACCAGGCCCCCTGAGAAACAGAACCCTCTGGCACCTGCTGGCACATCAGCCCAGCCACGGACAGGACACCCTGCAGGGCCTTCTCCGGGCTGGGTGAGGTAGGCCGTTCCCTGGAGAGATAAAGACCATTTTTTTAGTGGCAGCCATCTAAAAGACCAATGCATATCAACCTAAAAAACACCACCAAATTCAAATGTACCCATGTCTGTGTTATCTAGAGTGCTCATTTCTTCCATTCATACTGGTGTGGCTGGTTTGACTTTTGCTAAACCTCATAAAGCCAGGTGGCAGCATTAACAGGATGATGTTTGGTGGAGAACAATGATATCTGGAGGAGAGTGATTGGTTGGAAAGTGTTTGCTATACACCACTGAGGAGAAAGTGGGATAACTAACATTGGGTCAAACTAAATAGCAGCTTTCTTTGCTACCATCCTTTCACTTCACATTAGTATTTATTGGCAAATGGTTTCTTTTTTTTTTTTTTTTTTCAAATCTTTAAAAAAAAGGGTATATATATATAAGGAGTGTTGTTAGGATACCGTTTGAGTGGTTTGTGATGCTGGCTGTGTGATTTGCTCATCTGGTCGGCCACACAGCTCCCTGAGCCTTTCTTCTTCTGCCTCACATACTCTGCCTCATCCTCTGAGCTTTCTGAATCTGAAGAGTGTTTCTGTGCAGAGAGAAAGACACACAATATTCGACAACACACTTAAAAAATTGAAAAGTGAAAAGCCTACACTGAGCCCCAGCTGTCTAAAACCCCCACTGGAGTTGGATTAATTTTACCAGGGAAGGTTCTCAAATGTAATTTAATTGTTATTATTAAAATAGTAATAGCAGTGGTACATGTATGGGAATTATATACACACACTAATATACTGTCACTCTTAACTGTACCTTCACACTGGTTGACTCCAGATCCGACCCTGTGCCCAGAAGCTCTGCTCAAATGAGGAGGAGAGAGGGAGATTAGAGCCAAAACAAAAAGCCTAATGAAGGTTAAGGCTTGGCGATAAGGGAAAATATGACATCACAATATATCAAGATTCAGTTGAATGGTGGTGGAGAAGTTGGAATAGAAGAAACTGATTGTGTGAACAGGTGTGCTTTATACACATAATGAGTTAAGGTCAGGAGTATCTGTAATTGATGAGCTGATTGTAATCTGTGTGCAACATGAGCACACAGCCAGTCTATGGGAGCCAGAAGTCTGTCTGGGTTGTAGGGGATCAAATACTTATTTCACTCAATGATATGCAAATCAATTTATAACTTTTATGTAACATGTTTTTTCTTGATTTTTGGTTGATATTCTGTCTCTCTCCATTAAAATGAAACTACCACATGAATTAGAGACTGTTCATTTTTTTGTAAGTCAGTAAACTTACAAATTCAGCAGGGGATCAAATAATGATTTCCCCCACTGTAGATTTTGAAAGTACAATTTAATTACGACTCACTGTGATTGGTGGCTTTCTTATGTCCTACAGTGCACTGTCTCTCCACTTCCACACGTTCCATTTTCACTCTCTCTTGTTTACATGGTGAAGCTTTTTCGTTCTTGACCTGGTACTGTTGGCATGACAATGTCTTGTGTCTCTCACGTTTCAGAGCCTCAAGGCCAAGACGCCGTCTCTCTCTAGGCAAGAATGACATACAGATGACACACATGGCAGATGGCTCACAATCTTTTCACTGGGACAGACTGTTAAAAACACTAGTACCTTCTCAGAGCAAATTTAAGGTTGTCATTATACATAAGATAAGTTATCAGTAGGTCTACTTCCAGCCTTACCGCTTTATTCGGCCATTACACAGCACCAGCCGCAGGGTGTGGTCATGATTACCCTTCACAGTTACAGCAGATGTGAAAATCTTCTTTAACTTCCCATTCACCTTGGAACTGAAGGCTGAGCCCTGCTGAGAAAAGAAATACACAACGGAATATTTATTTCTACAATAGAAAAGGAACAAAGTGCTGCATATGTTACAAGAAGGCTGGCCAGCGCTCATTCTGGAGATGTGCTTCATCCGTTCCAGTAATACCACACACATTTAGGCTATAATAAGTAGGTTGTGAAAAACTTGATTAGCTGGATTTGATGTGTTTAGTGAACTACACCCTTTAAAGTGGAGCATCTTCAGAAGACAAGACTGAAAAGTGGCACTGGGTGGGCTGTTCAGATTGACCAAATGACAAATAAGCGAATGCACAAAGACACCAGATGACTTAAGATTGAATGATGGCATCAGATGACTGGCAGAAGGCATACAGGATTAATTTAGTTGATTAATCAAATATGATCAACAGATTAAGCAATTGAAGAAATAAAATTTCATCTCAGCCCAATTTTAGAGGAGGCTGTATTCTCACCCCCTCCAAAGGGCCAACCTCCAGTCTCCGGAGGATTTCCCGTGTGTGAAGCTCCAGAATGTCCAGGTTTGAGGGGGGTTTGTGGCTGTGCTGCGGCTGCTGCTGCTGCTGCTGCTGCTGCTGCTGCTGCTGCTGCTGCTGCTGCTGCTGCTGCTGCTGATGATGATGATGATGATGGTGGCGACGACGATGCTCTCTAAGTCTTCGAGCCGCCCTTCGTGCTTGGCACTGTCTCTCCAGAGAGGAGCGTGTGGACAAACACTCTGCAATTCCCTGAGATTTCACAGATTTACTTGGGTCCTCCTGTGGAGATTTACAGTTTATTTTTAACAATACAATAAATATACAGTTGTGGAATATAGTACAATTAAAAAGCTTTTGGGAATTTTAAAACTTGAGAACAGCCACAACTGTCTTTTTGGCCAACAAATTAGCACAAAGTTAGTTGAATATAATAATGCATGGTTATAATCTATTCTAACACTGCAAAAGTCTATGCAGTTGATCCAAAAACATTTTCACACCCATAAAATCTCACATTTTCTACGTAAATCCTCATAAATATACTTAAGCAAACAAAATATATTCACAGTAAATTTGTAGAACTCAATACATATTTAAACATGAAATTTAAAACGAGATTCTTGTTCTATTCTCTCCATCACTGTGCTTTAGAAAAGCCCTTCTAAACATTTGTTTGGTTTACCTCTAGGTGGCGTATCTCCTTGGTTAGCTCCTTGATAAGAAGGGTAGGCCTAATGTTATCTGGAACCTCACTGTTTGGTTCTGTTAACTGGAGGGCGAGGAAGAGTTTAAGAAAGAGAGCGCAAAGGAAAAAAGTCAGAGAGAAAGTCTTAAAGGAAAAAAGGAATAACAGCTTTAATCTCCAAAATCTCCCTAATATATAAGCTACTATACTAGATGTGTACTATGCTTTACTAAGTAAACTGATAAACCATTACGAAATGGTAACAGTTCCTCAGTGCACGGTGCACATCATGTGATCTCTTTAGTTTACTGTACAGTGTTGTTTTAAGCATATGTGAGAAGTCCATTGTGCTCTCTTACCTCCCTCCTCAGCCACGTCTTCAGTGCAGAGATTAAAGCTTTTACTCCTTCCACCAGATACTCCCGGGGCTGGCACTTATCCTCCCGCAACTCTGCCAAGAACAAAGACAGACGGGAGAACAAAGTTGAAATGACAGCCTTTTTCATTAATTCAACACACTAGATCAGTGCTGCACAACTCATTATACACACGGGTCAGCTTTGTCAACATCAAGCAAAATCAGAAATGTTCACATCTGCCTGCTCTCAGTATAACATTAGTATTGTACAAGCTGCACGCCCAAATCACACAGCTGCCTCAAGCTGTTTTGAATTGTTGAAACAGATTTCAGTTTGCATAGTGTTCATCGGTGGAGTTTAGGCTTCCATAACTCACTGGCAACATTAGACCCATAGGTCCAGCGCAAAGGTAAATAAGTGAACCTTAGTCCTAGCTGATGGACTACAGGGGTAAAGGGGGTGGGGGGTAGGTCTGTTCCTTTAGTGCCAAGTCAAATATTTTGGTGAAAAAAAACTTCTGGTCAATCAAATGAAGCTTTCAAGGACATATTACATTCTTAGGCACTCACCTTTCAGTGTTTCTAGAAGGTTTTTGGCCACATACCATGAAATGGCCTCAAAATAAGGAAACTTAAAAAGATCTGGAGTCTTCAGCCTCCGCTCCATTTCATAACACCTGAAAAAAGAGAGCAGTTCCAATCTGAACATTCATCACAGGGCATGTTATGAGACAGGTTTAAACATGTTCCATTAAATTACCACAAATTTATCTTCTGCTTTACCCAGTGATACACAAATAGAAGCAAACTGGTTCTGTACCATTTTCATAATATGAAATATTTTAATGTAGAATCTACCAGCTGGAAAATTCAAAGTCTAATTAATAAAATACCTGAGCTGCATGCCTATGTTTAAATTGTGTAAGAAATTCCCTCCAAACGCCATGCAGTCCTGAGAGGTGAGCACAGCATGGATCCAACCTGCAGAGGGAAGCAGAGACAGCAGAAATAAACAACAGCTACGTTGAGCACGTTGGGGAGTCTCACGGCCATCAGGTCTGCGTCACTGTCTGGCTCAAGTGTGTATTGGACTCTGAATGCACCAACACTGATAAACATGCACATCTCTGCTCGGTCAGAGTGCTATTATTGTTTGTGATGCAAACCAGGAGAGGTCATATAAAGAAACACTGTTGTGGCTATAGTGTCAAACAGGAATGTAAATGTTACGTTCTCAGGTGCTGCTTTCACAATTAAGCTGCTTCTTCCATTGATGTGTGTATACATGCATAGGTAAACACACCGACAAAAAAGTCACTTGTACTTTTTGTCATTTCAATTGCTTCATTCTTCATGCAGTTTCCACACAATGTAAGGGGGAGCTGATGTTTTCAAGAGACAAAACAAAGAATTCTTTTTCCTGACAGACTACACTTGAAGGGTTTTTGCAAAACTCATAGAAGACCATTTGCATGAATGTTCTTTTTCTTTTGTTGCATTGTTACATTTTGTATTAAACATCAATTATATTTTTTGAAACATTTTTAAAATGTGAAATTCTTATAGATATTCAGCATTTTGGAATGAAACACTCCATATATAAAGCACATTTCCTATCATTTAGAGGTAATGGCCAAGTGGCTCCCTGCCCTATAAAAGCATGTCTGTCTGCGGTTAGATAAAGAGCACTCTTATCTACAGCTGAGTCTGCACTTTGGATCCGTTATGTAAGGAAAAGTCACACAAAGGAAATACTTTCGTTTGAACTACATTCTTTCCAGTGTAATGCTCTACTATGGCCATACCCAGTGTTGTGCTGGTGTTTACACTGTTGCCTGGCGAAAGCCTCTTGCCTAACATTCCTGCTGTAGCAAAAGCGCCGCTGGTGCTCAAACGCTGAGCCGTGATTTTCCTGGCTGCCACACTAGGAAACTGTCGAGATTATTACACCTCCTCCAATATGAGGTTAAATGAGGCTGCTTATGAGTCCACCACCTCATTCACCTCAGCACGAGGATATTATATTCTTCCTGGTTTATGTACTTGTTTTATAAAAATGTGCAAGCACAAATTTTCTGTTTGAAGTCCAAATTTATTTTAGAGCCGTGTAATCTGTAGCTCATCTATATTAACATAAACGTCCCCAGGCACGTTAAACTAGGATGTGCATAGTCTGAGATATTGATCTGAAGCGCCTTCAAAAACCATTCCCCCCGCCCTTCATTAATAACTGTATACTGGAAGAACTGCGCAGAAGTTATTTGAAGAATGTAGGAAGTATTGTGTTATGTACAGTTACATACAAATGGTATTACATATAGAATTTTAGTACAATGACATACAGAATTTTAGTGCAATTTCCAAGAGAGCATGGGGGGGCTCACTAATAGAGTGGAACGTTTCAGTTTTCTCGACCAATAAAAATGAAGCTTTTTAAAAAGCACTGTTGGCTATTACCTCTCGATACATCTCATCTTTTATTGCAAACGTGAATGTGCATCCAGGTCAAACATCATTTAAAATAATGATGAATAATGCAAAACTAAACATTTGTAACAAAAGGTCTACCAGTAATGCACTAGATTCTGAATGTGAAGTCAGTCTAAAGACAGCAGCAGTAGCTATCTTCGAGTGCGAACTTTGTCAAGTGCATCGTACGGTTTCCAGAAACCACATAAGCAAGTGTAGGTATTCATCAGTGTTAACCGCTTAAAGCTACATTATAACTCGAGTGCAAAACTAAACCTAATACTAATACTCATTAATGCAGCCTTGATAAGCATGGATGGTGCGAATGTCAGCAGTAGGCAAAAGCAGGCAGATGCAGGAGAGCCTCTCACCTGTAGGGAGCAGAACAGTGGTCCCCTGCTTCACCACACACTTGTAGCACTGGTCCACCTTATCCCCAAAGAAGACTTCGCTCTGATTGGGGGATGAGCTCCATGACTCGTAT
The DNA here is from genome assembly GCA_037576975.1 of Alestes dentex. Classification (NCBI taxonomy): domain Eukaryota; kingdom Metazoa; phylum Chordata; class Actinopteri; order Characiformes; family Alestidae; genus Alestes; species Alestes dentex. The sequence continues at coordinate 1,386 of JBBIGA010159586.1, read as the reverse complement.
AGTGCAAGGTTAGCCTTAGTTGGCTTGATCAAGTAGAAAATTTTCTCTCCCTAGACGATGACAACAAAAAAAAAACTGTTTTACACACAGACACGAACAAGTGGCTATAAAGGCATCTGTACAGTGGTGGAACTGTATTGACTCTGAATAGTAGCCGCTTTTCAACTTCATGCTTTTTATTCTTTTTTTTTTTTTTTTTTAAATGCACAAAACAAATACATCAGATATGTCTTGTCTCATTCTGTGACACACCAATAAAACCAAAGTATAAGCTTTGCTTTTCCTAGTCGTATTTTTTATTACGATTCATTTTATTATAATAGTCTTGCATCTCCATAAATACTTGGTCCTCATGTAGACTAAAAAACGTTTAGTTTTTTTATTGTTATTTGTAGTAGTTTGTCTGCAAAATTGTCTGAAACCAAATTTATTATTTTCCACTCATTTTGTTGGCCAAAATTGCAGAGCATTTTGAACAGGGTCTCACCCAGAGAACGTGGTACCAGACTGAAGTTCCACCAAAGTCGATGTGGAAGTCTGTGTAGCTGTCCTTTACCCCCATCAGACAATACTTCTGAACAAACGGCTTCGGGAAGAAAGAGTCATCTGGCCAGTAATTCTCCACCCAAGACATCTTACAAGCGATTTCAGGAACCTCCACCAGCTTAGCCATCCTGACCAGAGAAGTGGGGAACAATTAATCACTTTAAGCTTTAAATAAATGCTAAATGTATAAAATGTACAACATTCATTGATCATTTAAAACAAGTAAACAAACTCTTCATGCATACATCAAATGCAATATTGTTGTTTATGTAAAAGTATGTACACATTTCATAATGTGAATAATAATATGGCACAGTTACTTTGGGAACAGAAAAAAGTTCTGTTTCATTTTGATTTTTTATGTTTGAGTTTCCTGAGCCAGCGCTCTTACTTTGTATCAGAGAACTCCAGGCTGATGAGGTTTAGCACCTTTGGTCGTTCAGGCTGGTAATAATACTTCACAAACTCTCTCAATTTCATCTTGCTGTCCGCTTGTCTGGCAACATCAATCACATCGATGACTTTGTCTCCCCCTGAGGACAGTGCAGTGTGGAAAGAAAGGTTAAAACATGACCCAGAATTTTTTATTGCCATTTACATGCTAGAGCCTTTTTTCAGAGAGGAGATCATTAGCTGTCCAGAGGACCTGATCCTCATGAAAACATCTCAAAAACTGTTACAACAAAATGCACACATGCCACCCTTCCATACTAAAAAAAACCTTCTGAAATGGTCCCACATTTGTAAAATAAGATTAGATAATCCTTTATTAGTCCCACAAGTGGGAAATTTGCTTTGTCACGGCAGAAAGTGGACAGTACAAAGTTAAGAGCAGCAAAA
>JBBIGA010159560.1:0-17591 GCA_037576975.1 Alestes dentex | reverse complement strand
TTTCTGTCTCTTTCTTTCTTTCTCTCTCTCTCTCTCTTTATGTCTCTCTCTCTCTCTCTCTTTCTCTCTCTCTCTCTCTCTCTCTCTCTCTCTCTCTCTCTCTCATAAACATACTGACAGTGGACCCGTCTATTTATCCCCTTAAATGTTATTAACACAGCACTTTCAATCACAGAGACCTAACACTACAAATTAATTATTTGCAAGTGAGTGAAGAGCCTATCTAGTAAGGATAGGTAAGCTTATGTTAGAATACAGATGGGTGGTTGAGGTTAACACACTGGACATAATGGCTAGTCAATATCAACAGCTAGTGCAACTCCATATTGATGCCCATGGTTTTGGAACGGGATGCCCAACACATTCATAAAGGTGTGATGGATAGGTGGCCACATACTTTTGGCCATGTTGTATATATGATATGATATATATACTTGCAGACACCCCTGCACTCACTGAAAACTAATTGAAAAGTATTTTGGTCTTCAGGATGATAACCAAGTTCATGCAAATATGGATTAATTGGGATTAACAAAACAATGTGATCTGTCACAGTTATTATTTTAATCATCTGACGGCCCTAGTTATTGCATAACTAATGTTAGTGACACAGTGAGTTACAATAACATTTAATTCACATTCGGTATCAACTAATTTGATTCTGTATTGATTCTGTATAGATAACTGGTTACTTTAGTCTACCTCTGCATACCAGTCTGCACTCTTCTGAGTCTGCCTTTATGTCTCCACATGCAGTTCTCTGCGGCCTCGCTCTACTTCTAAGCACATAATCATAAAAATTGCTCAGAGGTGGTAAGGACAGTCGCTTCTTTTGTGTTGCTGTTTGATTTCCACTTCATTCGCTTTGCAGTCACTTGGAGAAAAAAATGATTGAGTGGCATGTTCCGTATGAAAAATCAAAAAACACTGCACACCTGTATAACCAGAGGCATGTTTACACATTAACCCTTCTTTAAATGCACTGATATGTTTTCTTCAGCATGTGTGACCTGGACCCTTGCTAATGGCATGTGTTTTTGAACCTTGTTGCTCACAGTGGCCATGCAGCCAGTCACATTCTCCCCCTTGAATGAGAGTGCTGTGAATGAGCTATATTTTAAAATAAAGGTCATTGGGTCAGGGGGCCCAACCTGATGGGGGGTGTTAGGTATCAGCACATGCTGCCCTGTGACACTCACGCACTGGATTTGTGACGAAGCATTAAAGGGTGTGTTGATGCCTCTCTGGTGGTATTTAACCCTTAGCTATCCATGCCAGAAGCACAACAAATGGTAAACGGTAGTACTCCTTACATAGAAGTTAGTAAAAATGTTTAATGGAAGAGTTTACTAACACACTCTGAGTTATCAGGATTAATGGATGTCTTTTATTTCTGAATCATGATTTTTTTTTTTTTTCAGTCTTGTATCAGTTTCTGTAATGCCCTTGCGGCTAAATACAGTCAAATTCTCACAGCGGTGTTCTGTATAAAAACATGTAGTGCATACCATTCTTAGAAGAGTAGAGGCTGCTACTGCAGCAAAGAGGGGACAAACTTCCTACAAGTCCCCCTGATCTCAGAGGAGACGTTGGGGGAGCAGGCATCTGGAAACTTTTGGAAAATGACACAAAGTCTTGCAGAGTGGTTTGTTAAAACTCATTGACCTACTTACTGGTCTACAACAGTAGCCCCTTTATTTACTATCTAAGCAACCAGTGAACCTATATGTGATGTGTCTCCCGAGTTTTTTTTATGTAAATTTGGTCATTTTGAAATACTGGTACATCTAAAAAAAATACTCTTTCTTTACCATAGAATGCCATTTTACCATAGAATGCCATTGTAGTCCAAAACCTTGTCTCAGAACTAATAATGATAATAAAAAACCCCTTAAGGGAGCTTTTACAGACATTAAACACTTCAGATCCCATCACCAACACTGTGAACAATTCTGTACATTTCTCTAGAATAGAGCATTTCACATCAAATCACTCTATTTAATTATGCAGAAAATTAAAACCTTAAGGGTTCTTCCTAGAACCTTTTACATAATGTGGAGGATCTTTACAGTTTAAAAAGGTTCTCCGTGCTCATCATGTCTTTTAGTGTAAAGATCTTTAATCAGCTGAAAGTGTTTTTATTTCTATGGCATTGCATAGAAAAGTACTATTGTATTTTTATTCATATGTGTATGTGTCATTCCTACAGTAAAAGAAGGATTGTCGAACGTACGTAAATAACGTGAAAGACAAAAGTGTGTTGATCATATATATTTTATGTACATGTAAATGACGTAAACATGTAGTTTAGTAAATTCTATACTTTGCTTATATATACTTATAAAGCCATTGTTTGCTCTTGTTCATAGATATTGCTATCAGAATTTTTCTTATACAAGAGAGTTTGTTTTTCATTATAACTTTTGATCGCCGATCCAGCAGAACAATGAACTATCCTGCAAAGTTCGCCACCTTTAGAAACTTTCTGAAAGATGTAGGACTAAATAATTAAGACAGTGGATGAGAAAAATTTGCATTTGCATTTGCGTATTATCGCCTAACGGCATTCCTGTGTTCAGCTTGTTTTTTTTCTGTGACTAATGCTAACAAATGTAGCTAATCGTGAGTGTTATGTGAATCTCTAAATTTGTCCTTCCATTTTCAGCTTAGTGGAGGGAATACTGAAGGCTTTGGTCAAGAACTGCAGGCCGTAAGTTTTTACACTTGTGTTTTCATCCTAGGATGATGCTTACTGCATGTTCAGTTAAATTCATGAAACTGAAAGTCTTTCTGAAGTGCACTTAGTGGCTGCCCACTGCTTCACTTGGTGAATGTGTTAAATGCAGAGAAAGTATTTCACACTGTTCACTGTGTGCTGTGCTATGGTGTGTTCATGTGTGACTATAAGGGCCTTTTTTTACTAAAGCTCCTGAGACACATGCCCAAGTAATGTATAAATTGTATAAAGATTCTTTCCATCAAAATTCAGAGTTAACAAGGCCTACTCAGCAACTTTATACATTGCATGGTAGGATGTTAATTGCTTAACTGTCTCATACAGCACACCTGGAAACATCTGCACTCATGTTTGTCCACTCATTCATTCAGGCTAATTACGTATACACCATAATATATTAAGTAAAGTGACCATTCAGTCATACATGAACACAGCACACAGTGTGAACAGTGTGAAATTCTTCCTCTGTATTGAACCCATTCACCAAGTGAAGCAGCGGGCAGCCAGGAACACAGCGCCCAGGGAGCAGTGTGTGGGGACGGTACCTTGCTCAAGGGTACCTCAGAGGTGCCACTAAACCCACGGCTTTCTGATCGCAGGGCAAACGCCCTAACCACTAGGCCACCAGCTGTAAATGTGTACGGATAAGTTACTGTACAAAATAGTATCAAAGTGAAAAATGTACCCTCGCTGCTATGCTGAATTCGTACAGCTCATAGAAGTTAGTCAGTCAGCTATGTTGGTCTATTCCAGCAGGGAGGACACATGCCCTGCTATGAATAGCGTCACAATTTCCCCTAAGGCTTTTAATCCCATTAACCCCGTTTTAATTCAGGCCTAGGTGTGAGTTTCCTGTCACTAACAGAGTGGAGGGACTGACCAGTAATTCCTTTGAAAACCTCCTCCTGACCTCAGTACCCATCATTTCTAGCCACTATAATATTGATAACTGGTTATGAGCTGTCTCTTATAAAATGCTAGCCAGTTACAGTAGTACAGTTGTTATTGGTTGCTTCAATATGTAATGGTTACAGTTTCCATGTTGCATTTTTTTCATCACAAATGAACGAAAGGGGGGAAGAATCTTGTTGGACCTTTTGAATTCCCATGGGGGAAGTCTTGTGTGAAAGCTCATCTTAGCTGGTGTGATTGTAGCATATAAGAGAAGGATTTAGAGCGTGTTTAGAGAAGGATGGGGTTAAACATTAGCATATTAACAATTTCATTTGCATAAATTGTTTCTTGTATCATTTAGGTATTTCCCAGAGTCAGCTACTCAGGAGATGCTGGAAGAGTGGAGGCCACTGCTGTGTCCGTTTGACGTAACAATGCAAAGAGCTATCAGCTACTTTGATCTCTTCCTGCCCACCACTCTCCCCCCTCATCTGCACCACAAGGGCTTCAAGTAAGTTCCTCCTAAGCTACTTCCCTCCTACACAGCTTTAGCGTCAGACCTGGCACAGTCCAATAAATCAACACAAAGTCTCCACAATGAATGATGGCTTCTAAGCGTTACACTAGTCAGCTAATATTTCCAGAAGTGGACACTATGGGTAGGTATCGATTAGTTGTGCCAGACTGTGGCAGTGAGATATGGTAGCAGCTAAACAAATAGTGTTAACATGCAGGATGGAGACCAAAACAAGTGTTGTTTCTTCTAAGCACAAGGTCAAACTACTGTTTAGGAAAACATCACAAGATGAAGCTAATTGCGCTTCCAAGTTGTGTAAGCCCATGCTAAAAAATAGGCAGAGGTAGAGTTTGGTTTCAGTTTTTTAGGATGTCATAAGACCACAGTGTCAGGTTCCGGATATCAGACAAAATGGCTTCATGAGAACACTGTGATGTCGCAGCTCTCAATTTGGAATCAGATCATACACAGAATACAAAAAAACAACAAAATCAAGATCCCTGTTAGACTGCCAACACCATGTGTCGCCACAATTTAAAAAAAATAGTACAGATTCACAAACACCAGTTTAGTACATTTACTTTGTGCTAAATATATTTATTGTGTTTTACTTACTGTCAGTTTTGTTTGTGTTTTGTTTTGGCTTTGGTCTTGATGAGCCAGTGTATCCTGAATTTCGGTTTGATTTTGAGCTAAAAAAAAAAAAAAGGTATATTATGTCTGTTAGGCCTGCAGTTTGTAAGTGAGCACTTTAACCAATCAGAATGTTTTGCTGTAACCATCGTGACCAGTCACACGTTTCTGTGGGTAATGAATCTGGATATTCTGAGGTGAATCAGGACATGTGCTCTGCAAAAACAACCCGATATCTTAGCAACTTAAAATATATGGAAAATATATGAAAAATATATAAAATATATGAAAAAGATTGGGGGTTTTTTTTGCAGTGTACACTATATTTCTGAATATTTTTATATTTTCCTATTTGCTTATTTCAAGTGTTTCTTACCTCTATTGGTAGATTTTTGCTTAATACAGGTGTGTGCCTCTCGATTGTACCTTTTCTAGTTTTTGTTAGTTACTTAAACTTTTGCTTGGTGTTCTGTATTTTTGTTCTGTATTATTTTGTCTGTACTGTGCAGCTGTACAGCTTGTGAATATTCTTCCATATTTGTGTTTTCCAGACTATGGTTTGATGACCTGATAGGCTTGTGGGTATCCGTACAAAATCTCCCCTCATGGGAAATGGTAAAGTTTCGTTTTCTTCTTCACTTCAGTGGAGTGGATTGCATTCAGAATGGAGACAGAAATGAACGGTTATCACTTTTCTGTGTTTCAGCATCTTGTCAGTCTTTTTGCGCGGTTGGCCAGTGACAACATTGGCTACATTGACTGGGATCCCTACATACCAAAGGTTGGAAAACTCTTCGAGTGATCTGATTAGTTTGAAGGAAGTACGATTAGTACCTTTTGAGCGCAGATAATGCAAGACGAGACTCCCGAATGGAGTCTCATCTTGTGAAGCTCATATCACTGGAAGAAATGAATATTAGTATGAAAACTAAGTAAAAGTCAATTGAAGACACAATTTCAAACATGAACGTGTTTACACTCTAAACCTATCAAACCAAAAACTTTGTTTTTTAATTATTAAATACAGTTTTATGCAAAGACTGGGACAAATCTTGTCAAATGACAAGTTTAGCAGAGAACACACGTCTTCACATTTGAATTCCCAATGTCTGTTTATTTAACATAACGCTGGCACTTTTATAATTAGGAAATGTTATGGCACTTACAAATTGAATGGTTCATTTTTCCCAATAAGTTAAACTCTAAACTGTGCACTAAACAGAAATTCGGTATATATGAGAATATGTAAGAATATTTTGGTGGACAGCATAGAGTTTAACATATAAACATATATACATGTATGCACACATTCAGAACAGAATTCTGATCACTCTAGACTCATTATTGATGTTCCATCTGAGTAAAATTGTTACCTTTTTTGATTAAAAATGGAAGTTTGTAACACAAGCAAATAAAAATGAAAAAAAAAATTGGTAAGTTTTTGCATGAAATGTTTCCTGAAAATACATGAGTAGATCTTCCAGGCCCTAGAGGAGTTTCCATGGAGTAACCCTGTAGACTTAAAGGCTTTGTTAACTGTCGCACTTCTGATTGCTTCCATTATACCCCTGCTTTCAGATTTTCACAAGGATTCTGAGAAGTTTCAATCTTCCAGTGGGATCCAGTCAGACACTTGTGTCTCGATACCAGACGAATGCCTATGACGTCAGTCATGTGGTCGTCTGGATTACAGCTTTACTGGTTAGTAGATCTTTCTCAGAGAGGCTGAGTGAAATATAAAACAATATAATATAAAACAATGAAAAGTACATAATGAATTTTACAGTGGTCAATGGGTGTGTCTATGTGTGTGCTTGTGTTTCAGGGAGGGCCAAGCAAACAGACCCAGACACAACTGAGTGGCCTTTTTAACAGTATCTCCTCATTCTTCCATCCCTCTAACCATGGTCGATGGCTAGTGAGTCCCTGTTGAATAATTTGTCTTATTAATATGTGCTTTTTCAATCAGTAGTACTGTATATAATGTTGAGTGGAATAGTGTGTGAATAGTGTGTTTTAGATGTTTGATTCAGTATTTCTTTGAGAACAACACAAAGGTTTTTCTCAGCACAAACCTCTTTCTGTATACTTGCGTACCTGTATATTTGTTCTGAAATCTACTTTACTAATCGGCTGTCTAAATTACATTCTGCATGTTAGTAACGTCAGCGCTTCTTGATTAGTGCACAGTCGATCAGTAAACATGCCCGCTTCCAGCTCCACACACTCATTTCTTTTTCAATCTACGCCCAGTTTTCCTTTGTAATGTAAAAGAAGCTTTCAAACAATGAATTCAGGAATCCGTGTCAAAGTCAAGGTATCTGTATTGGTAACAATATTCAAAATGTTTGAATCATAACCAGCTTACATATTGATTTCATTTCCTGTCAAGCTGTCCGCTTTGCATCAAAAACATTTCAGACAGTGTATCAAAATTCAACACTGTCTTCCAAGTGTGTCATTTACCAGCTTTCATAAAAAGCACTGTGGGTAAACAAAACTAGGGTGCATCCTGTCAAAATAAGGGGTCATGCTGTGGCCACGTCCATGACTGAATTTTTTTTTTTTTAAGATTTTGTGTATTGTTAAATCCAGAAAGTATAGCAGTAGCATCATATTATAGTTATCTTCAATGTAGTTTTTTTTTTTTTTACTTTGAATATTGCAGTGACTACAAACCAGAAATGTATGTATGTATGTATGTATTGATTTAGATATTACGATGCCACCATTTCTTATAGTCATTAGGGTTAAGTTTAGGCAATGGAATGCACAGAACTAATTTTCTATCATCTGTCATCATCAAGACTTTTGCGCAGTTTATCTGTCCAAAAAAAAAAACAAAACCCAAAACCCCAGACATGCCCTCATCAGTACTAAAATACTGCGATGACACAAAGTGAGGCCACAGTTGTGGTTGAATGAAAGGTCAGGTCCTCATCCTCGGTGCGTGCCATTCTTTTTCTAGAGTCATCTCCTCATAGACCACTATCAGGCTACAGTTAGCCTTCCCCAGCGCACATGTAGTTTATATTGTCAGAGGGAGACTTCCAGCTGTCCATGCTTTGCTCTTCTGCCTGTAAATGCTTTGTCCTGCCGTTGGCATTGTGTGCTCTATTCTCCACTCTCAGCTGTTGGTGGGATGGCCTGTGTTTCGTCTGATTGGACGGCTGACTGCGCTGTGTGATTGGTGACTTTGTGGCATATGGTGCCACTCTTTACAAGAAGAGTTCTGGAAAAAAAAGATCTGAAGGGTCTGCCAAGAGGCATAATGTTTACACAGAGATGAATGTTGTTTATGTTTCTAGGCTCAGCTTAGACTCTTGTTTATGGCAAAGAATGGCATTGTATCTGTATCTGACTGAATGGGGTAGAGAGACATCCTGGGTTAGTGATTATTCAAAAGCCTCTGTTTTCAACATTTTTGCCCTTTAAAACACTGGGGCAAAAAAAACCTGAAAACACACACGTCGAAATCGGAGTAACATAGAGATAAAAATAACATAGACATAGAAACAACTTACACATAGAAATATGTAATAATGCTATGAATATAAAAAATCCTAATGTGATGTCGGAGTCCCAGAATATGTGTTCAGGCTCCTCCCCTAACAAAGGACAGCTGAACTGAAAACTAAAACTTTCTGGGTTTTTGTTTCTGAGTCTTTGTTTGCCTTTCTATCCATTTTGTTATTGCACCTTTCTAGGCCAGCGTCAAAATAAGAATGGATGACATTATACATGTAAATAACATTTGTAAGTGTAAATAGTATAGGTCACATATGAAAAAGAATAATAAATTATGTATTTTGAGAGAACATCTTACATATGAATGTATGTTGTTAGTAACATTATATAAGCAACATTTCTAAATATATGTAATTTTGTAATTATTTGGTTACATTTAAAAACAAGCATTTTTACATTTTAAATAAGCTAAAATGTTATTCTGGATTTTGCAAAGTGTCCCCACGCAAATGTAAGAGTCCCATGAATTTCACACACTAAGCGTATCTTTTACCTAAACAGAAGCATGCATGTTCGCACATTAATTGCATTTGATGGACACTAAAACTTCACCAATCACAATTTCAGATGTTTTCAAATTCAGCTAGTTCTCTAGCTGAGTCTACTATTCGGATTACTGTCTGACCAAACTGTGTGAATGTTTTTAAAGCTTGTTGATATAGTGTCGACTGTCCATGGGGAAAAAGAGCCTGTTTCAAATTCATCACGGCCAAAGTCTTAGGCAACTGAAAATATTGGGCAGCAAGTTATTTTTTTAATCTTATTAATTTTTTTTTTCCTTTTTCAAAAACACTACTATAAGAATACATACAAATAACAGTAATGCAGTAAAGAATTATTTTACGTTTATATGTGTGTAATGGATCATTTTTAGAAAAAAGCTATAAAGCAAAAACATACTTTTTACTTCTTTCTTGTTTATTCGCCTTTATTATATTTATCTATCTGTTTTGGCTGCAAAAAGACACTTACTGCTGAGATAAATGGCTTTAAACAATTTGCATAGGTGCCTAAGACTTTTGCACAGTACTGTATTCTGCCTAGAGCTCTTTAGCCCATACATTCACTCTGAATGTGGAAGTAGTGGATTTTGGTGCATTATGGCACAGTCCTTATGGATTGACTTCAGTGGGAGAAAAAATCAAGAAAGATGTTGTGGTCAAAGCATTAAAGTATGGATCCTTTAAGAGTGAGGGACTTTGTGCTATGCTATTGCTATGTATCTATCTATTTATTTATTTTTTTTGCAATTTTATATTGAACACATAAATCAACACTTTGAGTATAACAAGTTTATGTTTGTTTTCCAGATGAAGTTGATGAAGCTTCTGCAGCGGCTGCCAGCAAGTGTAGTGCGGCGGCTGCACCGCGAGCGCTACCGGAATCCCTCCTGGCTGCCTCCAGTGCCAGAGAGCCACCGGCTCAGTGAGCAGGACATCACCGAATTTGTGTCCTGCATGAAGCAGCCTGTGCTGTTAGCCATGTTCAGTAAGACTGGCAGTCTGGAAGCAGCTCAGGCCCTGCAGAACCTGGCTCTACTCCGACCTGAACTAGTCATCCCCCCGCTGCTGGACAAGTGAGTGCATGTGTGAGCAGATTCACGTTTGTGTGTACGTGTATTTATGATTTTGGTATTTTTCTTACAACAGCCAGTGTTTCCACAGTTATAGAAACCCAAGGGCGTCCTGACATAAACATCCTGCATTATTCATTTTTCAATCCAGACATTCACTGTTTTTAATAAAATAACATGTTTTGTGGGTGCTCTACAACTTCATATGTTTCAGATAAGTAGTAGGAAGCTGTAAAAAAAAAAAATTTAAAAGAAATGTGTCCCGAATGAGGAAGACCGATATTAAACTACAAAATATATTTCTGAATGCCTTGTACTTGAAACTTGGCGATTAAATCACAGGCAGATAACATCAAGAAATTACGATAAATTGATTCACACTGTCCTGTTTTTAAACGTTTCTAAATAATTTATCTAGAACTCTACTCCTGAGTATACACTGCTACACTGTTGTGTAGTGCCATTTCATAGAGTCATTACTTGACTAGCCTGTGTAACCTCTGGTGTGTGTATATTCTCATGATAAGGTAGAGACTATTACATGAAACCTGTTGACTTGGTGGTAAAGATAAAAGGGCAGTGTCACACCAGCACAGAATTTGTGAACTGCCCCATCTACCAAAACTGGATTACATCTCTTTAGTCATTATCCTGTGATAGGCTTCTTCTCACTATGTGTGCTCTCTCTAAAGGACATACCCTGCCATGGAGACGCTGATAGAGCCACACCAGTTAACAGCCACTCTCAGCTGCATGATTGCTGTGGCTCGGAGTCTGGTGGCAGGCGGCCAGCGTTTCCCTGAGGGCCCCACACACATGCTGCCCCTGCTGATGAGAGCGCTGCCCGGCGTCGACCCAAACGACTTCAGCAAGTGCATGGTAAGAAATTCCTACAGTGGTGATGAATGAAGATATAGAGATAGTGGTGTAAATGTAAACCTGGTCATACAGTCCTACAGATATTAGTGTTCCCCCCACTCTAATACACTTCAACTCAAGAAAGCCTTATTCATTAAGGGATTAGAATTTATTTGAAGACAACTAATACATTTATACTGGAGATGACTGTTGAGTCGTAGGACTGTAAGACACCAATCGTTAAATAGCACAGAAACGAATGTGTTCCATGTTTTCACGTAGGCCATGTAGCATGTGCTTCAGATATTAAAAGAGGCCAGTTTGTCTGGAAAGAAATCTTGTTCCTAATCGGACATCAAAATGAATGGCTGGTGCACTCTCGGTTTCCCAGCAATGCATCATTTTACGTGAAACCAACCTGAATGACTTTGCGTACATATCAGCAATATTTTGAGCAAACAGTGAAATTCTTCTTTAATATGTTACAGAGACAGTTGCAGACATTGTATGCAAACAAGGAAAATAATAAATGTATTTAAAGTTTTGCTTTTTTTGCACACCCCAGATAACATTCCAGTTCATAGCTACCTTTGCGACTCTCGTGCCTTTGGTGGACTGCTCGTCCGCCGTTCAAGAAAGAAACGACCTGACCCAGGTAAGACTTGGATATCTTTGAAAAAATTTGTCAAAGATTGAAAAGCATAACTTTGCTTTTCGATACAAGAAAAAGAAAGCATTGCAGACTTCATAATAATAATAATAATAATAATAATAATAATAATTGTAATTTTTCTTTATATAGCGCCTTTCTGAAACGCAAGGTTACTTTATAAATAGACGTAGAACAAAAAAACTTCAGCCTCCACACTTGGTCTGCTGTTTTCTTGTAGAACATGAATTCCAGTAGATCTAAGTGTTTCTACCAGCAGACCCTCAAAACGTGCTGAGTCTGTACTTAAGGCAGTGCCAAATGTCAAGATGCGTTATTGTATATACTCTTAACAGTGTGTGTATATAAAATAACTATGTGATCATTTAATCTTGTCCCTGCTGATTACAAGTGATTTCAGTACACTGCAGTTTCTTGAAACTAAAGTGAATGTTAGCTAAATGTAACCAATTAGCTTTACACTGATAGCAGCGTTGTCTACTAGTTTGCTGACACTAGAGCAAAATGCTGGGATGACAGTCTATCCCTATCCTGTCAAGTGTTTGAACGTGTTCCATTTTTAAACATAATGGGTCCCTAGCTTTCTTTTAGCAAGTGAGCCCTTGTATTAATAATAAATGAAAGATATGTAGTTCAGGAAGGTGGAGAGAAAGTCAGCAAGAAAGAGAAACAGACTCGTCTTAAATGTTTTCTCTTTTCAGGTGGAGAAAGAACTGTGCTCAGCCTCAGCAGAGTTTGAAGATTTTGTTCTCCAGTTCATTGACAGGTAACAATGATCTTGCTGATGACGATGATGATATATAAAGTAGTATTAATAATCATATTAAGCCTCATTTTGCCATTTGCTATTCCTGCTATGAGTCAAATTAATCCCTGGATGATTACAGCGCTGTACTGCTTAGTGCTCACTGTTCTGAACTTAACCTTGCTGTCGCTCTTCAGGATTGGAGTTTGTGAAACTAGGTGGAGTTTATATAAAGGAGGAAAAACACATCAGCCTGAAGATAATAAATCACCTTCAGTGATGTTAGAATGTTTGAATCAATGATAATCTTGGTGTGTGTGCGTGTGTAGGTGTTTTGCCCTGATTGACAGCAGCACTCTGGAGCAGACTCGTGAGGAGATGGAAACAGAGAAGACTCATCTGGAGAACCTGGTGGAGCTGGGGCTGTCCTCCACCTTCAGCACCATCCTCACTCAGTGCTCCATGGAGATATTCCAGGTTATTTCACAGACACAGATTTGTTATCAAACATGTTGTAAAAAAAAAAATCACATTACAAAGTCCGATCCAGTTCGTGAAAAGCACACACATAAACCGTTTGTCTACTTTTCTAATATCAGGTGGCTTTGGAGAAGGTCTTCATCTTTGCCACCACCAATATCTTTGAGACTCACGTAGCCGGGAGGATGGTGGCGGACATGTGTCGAGCAGCTGCTAAGGTATTCCTTCCCAACTTGAATAAAATGTGCTGTAATCTGTAGCTTCAACTGCTTACTGTTCTTGCACAAACTGTGACCTTTTTCCATTTTTAGAATGACACTGGCAATATTTGTGAATGTTTTTGAAGAGATTGTTGATTGTCTTCACTGTGGCATGCCCCAACCATTACTGGAACTATAACACAAAAACACATTTATACACGATTTCACTTACAGATCTGCATCTTTAGTTTTGCACTGGAGCAACAAGGCTGATGTAGTTAACAAGTAGAGCTACAGTGTAACGTCTTCTGCTGTTTCCAGATGGGTGATTTGATATTTTGCTCTAATTTTTGTCAACTGTATCCTTTCCTCAGTGTCACCCAGCAGAGTCTCTCAAGCTTTTTGTGCCACACTGCTATAACGCCATAATTCAGATCACAACCAGTAAGTGTGTGTGTGTGTGTGTGTGTGTGTGTGTGTGTGTGTGTGTGTGTGTGTGCTGTTATGTAAATGTAAATCTGGTTAGTCCTTCTTTAACACTGTGTGTGTTTCCAGATGAGGAGGTGTTAAATGAGGAGGAGTTGGATAAAGATTTGCTGTGGAACCTACAGCTGTTATCTGAGGTCAGTTTTTGTAAAGTCACCTAAACACATACACACACACACACACACACACTCACACACACACACACACAAACACACACACACACGGTATATATTGTATATATATTTCGACTGAACAATTTGGAATCACTCAGTGTACATTAACACAAAAACTAATTTTGTTGCAGATACATGTATAAGATCATTTTACTGATGGCAATACCCTATAGTCATGTGCAAAAGTTTGAACACCACCAGTCAAACTGCATGAAAAAAATAAAACATCATATAAATATATAACTTTTATAGTCCCGTAAAAGTTTGTCATTATGTAAATTCCAATGACTTCTGCACAAGCCACAATTCATGTTTTATTTATCTATTTATTTATTCATTTTACAAAATGATTAATACAGTAAATCAATCATTTGTGCATTGAAATTGAAGTGTTCTCAGCAGAGGATATGCTCTTCCTCTAAGAAATTCAGCTCTTTTAACCAGGGGCGTCGTAACTTTTCCATAGGGCTAGAACGAAGTTGTCAAAGATTTTATAATCATTGGTCAGATAACCTAACAAGAAATTATTATAAATTAACAACTAATACAACTAATTCTGACAGTCTGTTCAAGTTTTGTGTTCCAAACCTATTTTGTCATTTCCTAACTATGAACAAACAGCTGTGGTGAGTAAAAATGAGTTTGACCTCCCTCTCTCTCTCCCTCTCTCTCTCCCTCTTGCCTTTGTAGGTCACTCGGGTGGATGGGGATAAGCTTTTGCCCTACAGCGGTCAGCTGGTGCAGATTCTTCAGCTAACTCTGCACCTGAAGTGTAAGCAGGGCTACAGTCTAGCCTGCAACCTGCTGTACTACACACTGCGCTCCACAGCCCTCATCTATCCCACAGAGTACTGCAGCGTGCCTGGCGGCTTCCAGCAGTCCAATCACCAGCACCTGCCCATCAAGGTTAGCTTTAAACACAGGTTTAATCCACCCAAACTGGCTAATGTGGCCAATTGGTAATAAACCCTAAGACTTGAACCCTAAGACAGAAGACTTGTTGGCATTCTCACTGAAGATCTGTGATATAGCGAAGATATTAAGTACTGGGGACATTTTTATAGATGTTGTATTTCACATTATTTAGCAGTTCTGTAGTTAGGTAACAATTATTTAAAAATATTTTTTAAAAAGAGCAATGAAACTTTTTTTTTTGGTAATTTTATTACTGGGAACTGGTAAAATAGCTTATATTTAAAATTTTCCTAACATAAAATTAGGAAAGCAGTAGGTTAACATTCCAGTGAGTAGTAGCTTAACTTATTTGTTCTACTTATTTGCTGTAAAGTTTTAATATGGAATGCTCCCAAGGCGTTCCAAGACGATGTCGAGGGCCAAGGCAGCTTTTTTCTTTTTGCGTTTTTGCATGTGCCTTACGTTATACGCGCTGAACACAGACGTCTTTTGTGGTATACTTGAACTAAAGGCGTTCAAGTGATCATTTGTGCACAGCCCATGGTCAACACCCTAAATATTTGGAAGATGTGTTAGGAAGCCTTTTCATTCTTTTAAAGTGTACTGATGTGACAGTGTTGAGTATTTGTTGTATTCCTGTAAATAAACTGAGTCCTAAAATCAGTACAGCTGTCAGAATTTCACCTTGCGCTGAGACATTAATCTGATTTTGGCTCTACATGCTTGTCCAAAGATATATGTAATGTACCCATCAGTATAATTACTAACCCCCCCCCCCCCTCCCTTCTCAGACAGCTAAACCTTTGAGTCTAGATGGTTCATGCATATTAACCACAACAAATTAGCATGCGTAGCTCACAGGCCAGTCCCTAAGGCTTTGAACTGGAACATGTCTGGCATACAAGTGCCTGTCTGTCTTTCAGTTGTTTCAAATTTGTCTTAAAATTAGCCTGTCATGTCCATGCCTTAATAATGGGTGTGAAAGACTACAGGGAGCGTTGAGCCATGCAGCCAGACGTTATGCAACCATGCTTGAGCAGCCAGTGTGTGTGTTGTGTGTAGATGTACTCGTGTGACCGACCACTACGCTGATCCTATTAAGTCTCCAGATGGGATCGAGTGGCTGGATTAGTGTCTCTGCTCTTCTAGGTCACACAAGGTCCTGAAGCAGCTGTTCTTAGACTGACCATCACTTTTTTTCCTGCCTGCTTTCTTCGCCTAACCACAGCAAGTTTAGCTTAGCAATAGGCATGTTGAGGTGAATATTACGATACAGCAGTGTTCCTAGAACATATAATTAAAATGTATCCGAAAAAAGAGCCTAGAAACCACCAGTGTATTGGACCTCAGCTTTTATGCCCTTCTAATTTGATGAAATTATTTTTCTACCAGTTGTTTGCTTTGTCTTCTGTTCCTTCTTGAATAGTTTCTGCAAAGTGCAAAAACATCTTTGTACTTATAGTCCTTTGTAAGTGTTGCACTACAGGTGTATTTTGTTCAATCCGAGTCTTAAATATTTTGTATCAAGGAAATGTCCTCAAGTATTTTGCTAATGTATTATTTCTATAATGCCGAACCCTATCTTTAACCAAACACTGCCTAATTTGGTGACAGCATGGGTGACATGGGATAGTTTACCTCCTTCAACAATGGGTAAGGTCAATTACGAAGGTCGGGTATATGTTAAATTCAATATTTTCTTCTTCTCCATATCACGGAAAGCTGAGTTTTTCTGACTTTATTCAGATAAAACACTTTAATGTAGTATGCTGCATGGTTAACATTTAAATAGTTACCATTCACCCAATAGTCCATATGCACAATAGTCTATATACTGTCCTGCACTTATACGTACATCTGGTCCATTTTGTCCTTCGACATAATGTCTTTTAATGAGAGAACAATGCCATATATAGACAAAACAAGGAGCTTAAAGGTGTTCGCATTGCCTAGCCAATGTCCTGAAAATGCCAATTTTATGACTGAACTGGAGGTTTAAAATGTATGGAAAAATGTCCCTACACATTTCTGCAGAACAACTGAAAGCCTCCTGAATATAATGGAATTTAAAAATGATTATTAAACAGCTGAAACCGTTCTTGATCTGTGGTTTTGCAGGACTGGGGCCGGCCTGGGGACCTGTTGAACTTGGCCATTCAGTGGCACACACCCAGCGAGGAAGAGAAAGCCTTCGTGTTTAACACTCTGGACCTGATACTGCAGCCTGAGCTAAGACGACTACAGCGACACACTCAGGGAGTTCAGGAGATGTGCAGGTACCCCCTAAATAATGCATGAGAGGTTGTGTGTTATTGTGACTTCACTATGGTTATTGTATGCTATTAATGTATGTATGTAAAAAAGTAGGTAAAAAAAATACTATATTCCATTGCCTGTAGTTCATTATTTCTTTTTAAAAAATGCAGTCAAACTGGACCTTATTTGAAGTTCATATGAATTCATTTAAAATAGTTACAATTTCAAATAGGTCTTCTCTCAAGAAATATAGTTTACTAACAAAAGGCTGTGATTGCCAAGCACCTTATTTTTCATTTTACCTGCAGAAGTTAATTGGTGCATGCAGTGATGTGTGTGTGTGTGTGTGTGTGTGTGTGTGTATATTATGTATTTTACAACAGCTCTGAAAGGCTCAGCCAGTCAGATTTTAGAACCGGAACTATCCAGTTATAGTCTGGCACTCATTTCCTCTTCGCCTCTGTGGGTTTAAATGAACAGCTTTCTCCCAGTTAGCCTATCTAATCATGGTTCCTTTAATGGTTCATTCCGAAAACCCCTGGCCCGTTGCCCCCTGGCAAGGTTTGTAGCAGCAATGGTGAGTGGAGTGTTTAATGCTACCTCTGCTGCGCCTCTTAGTCACACACGGGCTACTAAATGCCGGAGAGCGTGCTGAAAACAATATGATCTACTTTGGTTTTAATGTGTTTAAATGCATAAAAATATCGCAAACGTCTGGCACCTCTTTAGTAACTCAACCATGATGTGACCTATGATGTGCCTACCTTTACATATACATACTCTACTTCTTAATTACATACAGACTTTTTAGTAAGCCAAATCCTCAAGTGCATTTTTTCACACATTTAGTGAACTTAGCTGCTAGGGTAGCTGATTAAATAAGCTATTGTGCAACGCAACCACTGCTGCTAGTCAGGGCCTTTCAT
>JBBIGA010159530.1:0-17598 GCA_037576975.1 Alestes dentex | reverse complement strand
GGGAGCACGGGTCTGAGTGTCCCGTCCTGTCCCTGTTTGTCGAGCCGGGGTTTTTGCCTGTTTTCTGTTTCGTGTTTGGTGTTTTTCTAATAAATCAGTATCGACTGTTGAGTGCGTCCTCCCCTTACCTCTCCCTTACTCTCGCCCTTTGACAGATATTGGTTGAATCCGACATGATCATACAGCACAGTGCAAGATAACCAGAGACCAAATATGAGGTAATTCCAATGCCACAAGGCCAAATTTCAGAGTACATTTTTGCTTTAAAAAAATAATCATGCTCTTAATTTTTCTAAAAGCCTACTTTTGTGAACTAGACCTAGACTGTTGACCATATAACCATCATATCTGCCCTGAAACTAGAGAGGATTCTGACAGTGGGTACAAACGTGTCTGATCACCCTGTGATGGACTGAGATTGTTCTGAGATTGTTGTGATTTGTTGTCTACCTGGTAACCCTGTGGGGCTTGGCCCCTTCATTGCCGCTTGCAGTTATATTTAAAGTTTTTGCTCTGTAGAGCATGTGTACTTCCCTAAAAAAATGAAATGAAAACATACATATTGGCAAGGGATGTTCAAAGTTTTGCATATAACAGTTTATACAACTGGTTTCTGCCATATAGAGGAACCATTCAACCAGGCAAAAGGCAGTTTAAGCATTGAAATGGTTCTTTGTGTTGTCACAGTTCTTTTGTTGTCAAATGTATGATTGTCATAAAAAGTACACACAAACACACACTCATACCTAAAAGCATATTTCCTTAATACACTTTACCTGAACGGTTGGCAAGGTGTAGGATCCAGCTGTTTTCCCCATGTTTAACTATTTCAATTTGATCTGTGAATTGCTCAAAATATAGAGTAAGCGTGTCTTCATCGACGAAATCACTGCTGCTGATGAGAAGACTTCCGCAATCTTCTTTGATTTCTATGTGGAAAATAGCACACAATTTTTGAGTATGGTCTTCTTAGCACATGGACTTAAATTGTGTAGTGAAATAATGATTACCTTTGAGCCCTGTGGGTTCAGCCTTTTTTCAGCAGAGAAAATGGAATATGGAGGAAAGATAATAAAGACATTTCAATATGTGTTAGTGTATATGATAAATAAAATATCAAATAAAATAGTAGTACAAACAATGTACAATGTATAACAGTGAAATAGACAGCTAATGAAAAGTGTGAAAAGACATGACCAGATCTAAAGGGCTTTAAAGACCAATAAAAGCACTTTAAATCCTAAATGAGTTAAGGGGGCAATAAGGCAATGTGTATGCATGTGAGTTTTTCACGTGAGCTTTCATATACAGTGCTATTTATTATTATTAAGTTTACAAGGTTGACTAAGGGAGCCAAATAAAATTGCCATCATTCAACAGGATTAAACCTGTTCAAGCCAGTTAATGAGATACACTAATGAATGAGATACACTAATGAGATACACTAGACATCCCTCTTTTAGTGAGTTATAGCGGTATGATGGCTTTCTGACAATGACAATGAAATTATGTTTTTGGTTAATTTGGGGCAGCTGGTGGCCTAGTGGTTAGGGAGTTGCGTCTGTGATCAGAAAGTTGTGGGTGTGAGTCCCAGGACGGCTAGGGGTACTGAGGTACCCTTGAGCAAGGTACTGTCTCCACACTCTGCTCCCTGGGCACACCCCTGTTGGTGGCAGCCCACAGCTTCGCTTGGTGACTGGATTAAATGCTGGGAAAGAATTTCACACTGTGTGCTGTGGTGTGTACACATGTGACTATAAGGGGGCAGGTGATCTATCTGAAGGGACAGCGAAAGAAAGAGTGAGAGAAAGAAACACAGCACACCAGAGGAAACACAATAACCAGAGCCAAACAACAAAACAAGAGGATCCCCAAGCAAAAGCTACAAGGAGCCAAACTTAGAGAAGGGGAAAGAGGGTGATGCTATTAAGTGGGGATGTGTATCTCTCTCCCTCTCTTTAAAAAAAAAAATATACTCATGACACATGCTCAGGGGGAAGAGCACTGAAATAGGAGCTATTTTGGACTTCCATCCACACGCAAAAGGCATTTCAGGTCACTGAAAAAAGAACTTTTTGAAGATCAGAAACTTTGCTTTCTCTGTTTGTGGGAAAATGCCAGAGTGTACACTGTCACCTCTTTTGTTTGATACTTGCTAATCTGCTTATTGGAAATGTGTGTAAACATGTAAAAGGAAACATGGGCTATAACAATTTTTGGATTTATTATTTTAAAAGTGATTTCCATTGCAGATTAAGTCAGTTGAGAGTCAACACGACAGTCATAGACTTTTAGTCCATGTTTGTTTTTACTATGCCTGATTTTCAGTATGACAAAAGTTTGAGTTTTTCTGGTCTTCATGCATTTTGTCATTTTCGAACTACTCTAGTATGGCTCATTGAAGTAGATTTTAAGAGATTTTTCATTAATGGTCAGTTTTTAAAAGTCATATTCAAAACATTTCCATTTTTTATAGTATCCTACTTTTAACCAAATGTATTTGCATTTGCATAGCCATTGTAATGATGTTATTTGTGAAATGTCAGCTTTTTTCATGCAGATTATTAGAATGAGTGTAATTCTGCATTAGTTTATCAGTCTTTAGTCATGCAACCCTTGAAACATGCTTGCTGTGACTGTGTGATGTAGATTTTCAAGAATGTTTCCTGGTTGGGCACGTTTTCCAGCATGCAAACCATAAATTACAGTGCAAGGTTCTTCAAAGACCTGATAAGTTCTCTAAAGTGTTATAAAATGCCTTCAGTTTATCATGAAGGAAGTGTTCATGTCAGGAAACATGACTAGCACACCAAATATTGACTTGTGTGGAACCCAAACTGTGCCAATAAAAGGCTGGAGAGCTGGCAAAATAAAAGTGTAATTCACCTGACAGGCAGTAAGTGAAAGTGGTTCTGCAGTAGGTGGCACAAGTTCTACTTTGGGTTTAGGCCATACAGGAGGTTTCACCTTCTTAGCCTGAACTTTTTCACCCTCCAGTATTCTTACTGTTAGCTCAACCACGCCCAGATTCCTGAAATCAAGGTTGTGGACTCTTCTTGCCAGTACATTCTGCACATCTGCAGGTCAAAAGGACAGTGACAAATCTTTTCAGTCAATGAAGACTGGCAGAAGAAATTAATGAAAAATATAAAATACTGCAGAGGTTACATTGGATGCAGAGGTTACATTGGATGTACATCATAAGGTATTTTCAGGATTGGAAATATATAGCCAGAATCAGAGAGCTATTTGTAAATTTTATATATTTTTAAAATGTTTTTACTATGTGAGGTCACAACCAGGCATTCATTCATTTAACCATATTACATATTTTATGAGACATCTAGACTACTGCTGGGCAAAGATTATTATTATTATTTATTATTTTTTTAATGCCATTAAAGAGTGCATTAGGACCAATTCAAGTCATCTAAGTGACTGCCTGACAACTGCTGCATGAACAAAAGTGCAAGAACCTTTGGTTTGCAAATGTTTTCAATTAGGAGCTTTTTAACAGCAGTGTTCCCTTTAGCACTGTTACACACAGCTGCAGTTCAATTATTTCTAAATCTCAACTTAAACATTAATGCAATCAAACCAAATATGAAAACAAAGCTACTTGTTCCGCTCAGAGTCCAGAGCATTATAGCAGCTGCAAAGGGGGACAAACTCCATGTGAGGGTCTATGTATCTGAATGCACTGTCATTAAAGTCCCTGTTGGTGTAATAGTCAGGCGTCCCAATACTTTTGTCCATTGTATATGGACAAAAGTAATAGGACACCCACCCTGCGATAACCAGCCGAGACCTACACCTGCATGCTCCGCGCACTCACGAGCCCAAATAAGCTTTCGAAATAACTTTCGAAATAAAAAGGATATTTTATCGCGCGTAAATAATGCGTTACCGTACCCAGCAGTAATCTAGACACATACTAAACTACTGTTATTTATCTAGGCTATGGCTGCTCACCGTGTTCATTTGGAAAGCTTAGCCCCGCCCTCTCACGCAAGAAATGAACAAACACACACTCTCACACACGCACATACACCCACACATTTTACTTTATATAATTTTTTACAATATTATTTGCATGTAAAATGTAACGTTATAAAGTTTATACATTTTGCATTCAATTTGCACTTTCTACAGAAAACATGTTAGAGCGCAATAAATTTCTTTTTATTTTATATATTGTATTTATTGTATATGTTATATGCAAAGAAGTGTGGTCTTATTGTACTTATTTTAAATTAAAATATCAACAAAAATAATTTCAGCCTTTTGCACAGGACTGTATATTGAATTTCGGTATGACTTGTTTACCTCCTTCCTCCAGGTACATGAGCAAAGCTTTCCTTGGGTCCTCTGGATGCTCCTGTATCCGTAGTGCCTCTCCTCCAGATCTCTTCTTATTTTTGAAATATAACTCCAACTTTGACCGCAAGGACTCTAAATCATCTGGTAGACCCTCCAAGACCAGAGTTTTTTCAGCCATGACGGACGTTTTTTAATCCAGAAGAAACAAAAGTGAAACCTGGCTTCAGCTGACATCAGACACCAGGTGAGAGAACCAGGTAGGAACTTCCAGACCTCATAGTCCGAATCTACTGCACACCTGTTCAATTCTACTATTTACACATAAACACACACTTTTCACTGAACATAATGTCTCTGACCCCTGAAAGATCACTTAATCTTATCTTAAAGATAAATAGACAAGACTGTGAAAACTCTGCTGAGGTTTTTCTTTCCCCCACACCCACACTGCAGTAAACTTGCCTTCTCTGCTGGGATTGGCTGGCAGTAGACCATAACTTTGTGCTGTGTTTTTTTTACTCTACATAATCACTTGCACTTGTAGCCCTTAACTGTGACTGGCTAGGTAAGGAAGAGGGTTTTTTTAAAAACTAAATTTAGTCACTGCACTCACAGAGAAGCAGAAGTACCCATACATGAAAATTACAAAATTAATAATGTAAAAGTCAGAAAAATAGTTAATATTAAACAAAAATAAATCTTAGATATTAAGCTCCCGTTGTTGGAAGCCAGATTCTTTATTTTGCCTTACAACACCCTGCATGTACCACTCCTCCATCAAATCATATTTATAAATCCATTTTAGGACAAAACCGTCTTAAAACTTTGGTAAAACAATTTCTCAGGCATCCGTTTATTTTGATTTATTATCAGTATTATCAGTTTGTTTTTACTGATTAATATTTGTAATCATTACATGTCATAACTTCCTACAAGGAAGCTTTTAGAGGCATTCAACTCTTTAGATGTCTGGTTCCATTCACCATCACTATAACCTTTGATCATTTAATTATGCAGGAATTTTTTAAAGATTGGTGAAACTGCATATAATTGCAAACTAGATGACTAACAGTATCCATTTGATTTTTTTTTCTTTTATTACATGAAATAAAATAACTCATTTTTTTTCTCATTTGGATTTTTTTGTTTAGTAAAATTCAATACATGAAAAGTCACATTTTCCTCAGTTTTGGCAATCTCAGTACATATGGGCCAAAGAAAAATGACATTACCATAAAACCATCTATTCTAGCCAAGAACTATTTAGGAAACTGAATTTTTTAAGGATGTACAGTTGATTTTATATAATGATGGATGAATTCCCTGTTTTTCTGTATTAAAAGGTTTTATTGCTTTGTTCTCATTAAAAAGCAGCCCTTTGGTATGAGTAATACAAAGACCATGAAAACAAGTATCAGAAACGGTAGTGTGATTAATGCAGCACTTGTTATGCGACACTAAGGCTGTACCAAAAAACCCACATCCATCATTGTTAATTCCTCGATTATTGCTTAAGTAGACAATATTCTGACAAAAAAAAATAGAGTTCCTTGCTTGAGATTTTAAAATGTGTGCATTTCATAATTTCCAGTGTTTAGTTAAATTACTGATCACATCGGCAATATCTGCTCATCAAGGGAAGCCGTCCAAAGAAATGACCCACAATCAGATACTCTTGAAGGTGATCAGATAGTCTGGATAAGCTCCTGCATCCCAGAACACCACAAAGATGAAAGGATTCTGCAAATTATCCACAGCGCAGTCATGTAGACCAGCCCGAAGATCGTTTTGATTTAGAGGGTCCGGCTCCTTCATTCCTTGTTGACTCTTACAAGGTTTTCCGGTCACGACTCTGGCTCTGTAGATGTACTTCAAACCATTCTCATCTGGGTTTGAGTACTTGTCTTGGCAGGAGTACCAGGCTTCTTTGGCAAAATAGGTCCCATCACCATGATAGACAGCTTGAAAAGAGGGCAGAACAAGATTCAGGAGTTGGTCAGGTTTTATTGGAGTTTTTTATATTCTGAAGTCGATATTCAATTCTATTTTCAATATTTTATGCTATGCAAGAGTCATACTTCTACTGTGCTCTGTTTATATACTATAGAGATTGGTTTGGCTTCCAAAAATGTACATTTTATTTCAAAGCCAAAGACTAAATGTGGGATTTGGGAGAACATTGTGACACTGGATCAAGATCAGCAGCTCTAAACTGCTGATGTTTCCAATGTGGATTTTTTAAAGTGTACTGGAATAAGTAGTGGACAGAAATGTTCACAAGCAACTTCCTGCATGTCAAGTCGAGACAAGTGTGGGAGCTCTAGTCAAGTCCTTGGTCTTCAGTCATGTCATTTAGTTAAATCTTAGATTGTCATTAATAATTCATCTAAATGATGGTTTAACTAACCTTTTGTACTTGATTTTTTTTTTTTCTAAATTCCTTTTTTTGGCAGTTCCTTAAAAATGTATTTATTGCATGTAGCCCTTCGGTATCGGCTATTAAATGTAAATCAAGATTTAAAGCCATAACAAAATTTAAATTCATGGTTTAAAACCATACCATACCAAAAGCCAGACCAGTAACTTTTTTCAGTAACTTTTTGGGGCAGCTGGTGGCCTAGTGGTAGGGACATTGCCCTGGCAATCAGAAGGTTGTGGGCTCAAATCCCAACACTGCTAGTGTCATCACTGAGGTACCCTTGAGCAAGGTACCGTCCCCACACACTGCTCCCTGGGTGCCCCTCATTGGTGGCAGCCCCCTGCTTCACTTGGTGAATGGGTTAAATGCAGAGAAAGAATTTCACATTGTTCACACTGTGTGCTTTGCTGTGGCGTCTTCACACGTGATTATAAAGGTCACTTACCAATAAGGAGAAATATGAATTAAGGCTTTAAAAAAAACCTACCATTTCTCCCACAGAAGCTCCTGTTGAAGCCATTCTTATTGATCTTCTCGCAGATTTCTTTGGTGGTGCCATGATAGAGAAAACGTTCATTTGTCTGGTTGGGGTATTTCTTGTCCACTGCCTGCTTCAGCACAGAGTATCTTTGCCATTGTGGCTGACTCTGAATTCTGTGGATCTAAAGATCAATTGAATTATAACCCACAAGAGACTAATTAATACCCAAGAGTCACAAATTCAGTAAAAAAATTGGACAGAACTATATACCTCCTCAACCTGCACAGGAGACACATCTTTGTGTTTACTGGAGTGTAAAAATTCATTCTTTATTTTGTTGTACTCAGCTGAATCTGGTAGCAGAGCAATCATTTCCAGGTCCTTTCCATTCATTTTAGTCCATGTTGGTGGAGGCTGAACGATGGCTGAAAATGAAGAATAGATAGCACAGTTTAACCATCAGTCATTTGCTTGGAGGTCTGTGAGTATCGAAGAAATGGTTAACCCTATCAAACCACGTGTCTTGTTGGTGATCCATTCATAGATTTATCTGTTGTCAATGGGACACTGTTGCCTCTGTACGTGTGTAATGATTATTACCTGTTTCTGAATCACCTAGCAGCGTTCTCTTGACCCTATAAGACTGCCCCTTGCTGTCCACCCTTTTCATTTCCTTGAAGTCCACAGTGTAAGTGGCACCTTTCTTCTGGTAAGTAAATGTTGGCTCTTTCCTGTGAAAGGCTAGCTCCATTTTATAGCTAATGCTGGAGTCCAGTGGCACCCATAACTCTCCTTTAGCCACCTCCCAGCGTAATGTCTTCCCCAGTCTCTTTTCTTCTTCTTCTTGGAGCTCCCTGTCTTTGGCTGCCTGGAGGAAGTTGCTGATCTTCAACACAGCATCTAAAACGTCGTCTTTCTTCCCCGACACAGTCAATTTGTCTGCAGCAGCCATGTGGACATGCACTTGGTTGCTCTGGCTAAGATCTACGATGGCCTTCTTTTCAGACTCAGGAAGGCTGGATAGATGGCTTGATTGAATATCTTCACTGAAACACTCTTCTGAAATGAGATTGTCAAGGAATGCCTTGACTTTGGCAAGGTCGGCAGAAGAGGTCCCATATAGCTCTATTTTCATGACAGGGAAGGTCACTGCATCAGTCTCTGTAGCGAGGCACAATGTTTGTTTGGCTGGCTTTGATATATTTTGTGCTTGCTTTACTTGTCCGAGCTTGGCTGCTGTGAAGAACATGTTAAAAGGAAATGTTTGAAATAATTCAGCATAAAATTCAGCATTTTATGCATGGACTGAAGAAGTAAAAGGTTAATTTACCCGAGGATGGCTTCGGAGAGATCTTCTTGAACTTCTTGAGAGCGTCCTCAAAGTCAGACAACATTTTTGGTTGGAAAATGACAATATGGATAATTTTCAAAAATGCTGGTGAGTCAATAGAAAAACTGGCCAGAGCATCAATCATGGCCTTTGCCACCTGAGCTGCAGCCAGGTTTCCTGCTCCTATAAGAAAGGACAAGCAACTATTACATGAAATTCATTTGTATTCGAAATAATATTGAAGACTATCAGTCTCAAAGGGGGTCTAGCAGTTCCAAGGGCGTATTAATAATTGCAAGGGGGCATTAATAGTTACAGAATAAAATACCAACATAACAAACGAAAACTATAAAACAAAACCAATAGTATAAAAATGATTATCACACAATTAGTTAAAAACCACTTGAATCATCATTTTATTATGCACCTACCTGTTCCAAGAGCAGGAAATGAAACAGACTGGATCTTGTTTTCTTCACACTTCTTCAGAACGTTATACATGCAACGCGTGATCTCTTTCTCACTCGTCTGACCAACCATATGGACAATGTTCTTCACTGGAAGGTTACCAGCTTTTGTCAGGACCACACCATCACTAGGCTGGGTACCTTTATGCAAAAACATCACTCAATCATATTTCAGTTAGCACAGCAGAGTTGGTTTATATCTTGGTACAACCAGAACTACGCATTTCTAAGAGGTGAATTAATACCCAGTTTCTTGCACTCATCCACAACAGTCTGTCCGGCTGCTTTGAGAATAGCTCCAGAAACACCTTCAAGCAAATGAAAAGGGTTTATAATGCTCATGATCTTCTGTAACTTTCACTAAGACACTCTGCCAAGGGTCACTACATGCACCTCTGGTGTCTGTTTGCTGAATTTAACATACTGAAAACACAGAAGTTTAAAATGTGGTCTCTGCAAAAGTTATGGCACATTTTATTTTATTAGTTTATGTTCTAATGTACTAAAAATAATAAAAAATAATACAATATTGTACACTAACATTTGCAGCTGCCATTTCTTTGCTTAGGATGGGTTCTCTTATTTTAACTGGAAATACTGTATAAAGAAATAATAATCATCTACATAATTACTGAAATTGTTGAAATTATAAGACATATGCTTAAAAAAAGATGTACACAACATACACCATACCTGAGCTTAGGTTAAGTGTGGTATTAGTGCTGCTGACGATAGAATCCGTCGTCTCTTTTGTAATGTCGCCGCAGAGCACTTTAACTTTGATGTGGCCTATAATTGCTTCCGTGGTGGCAGCTGCACACAATTACAAAATGGATTTAGTACCTCAAAACCTTGTAGAGTTTTACTGTGTAGTTTACTGTAACACCAGTAATACCACCTCTGTCTTCTTCTTCTTTATCCTCTGAGGACAAACTCTCTCCATTCGAGTCATCAGATGATTCTTCACTGTCCTGCTGAGGAAGATATAATTATGTTTAAGGTTGGCTTAGCTGCTTTTGTAAAAGCTTCTATGGCAGCTAAGCATTTGTACTCAGTTACTTTTAAATTTTTAACCCTTAAAACTCAGAGTATATTAGTAAAATTAGTAAAAATCTGACTTCCTTTTTTTCTGCAGGTGCCACTTGGCGACGGTTGATAAGCTTGATATTCAACATTCATTAAACATTCAAAATACAAATCCATTACGCTCCTAAACCATGTGACCTGATGACATCAAACCAACATAGAGATTATTGTCCTACATATGTCACAAGACTTGATTTTTCAAAATTATCTTTCATACTTTTTTAATATTGATAAAATACAATAAAAATGCACATAAATCCATTACGCTCCTAAACCATGTGACCTGATGACATCAAACCAACTGTACAGCATAGAAATGATTATCCTTCATATGTCACAAGGCTTGATTTTTCCAAATTATCATTTGAACTTTTTTAAATATTAAAAATACTATAAAAATGCATATAAATCCATTACGCTCTTAAACCATGTGATCTGATTACATCAAACCAAATGTCCAGCATAGAGACTATTGTCCTACATATGTCACAAGGCTTGATTTTGCAAAAAAAATCATTTGTAATTTTTTAAATATTAAAAATACTATAAAAATGCATATAAATCCATTAAGCTCCTAAACCATGTAATCTGATGACATCGAACCAATTGTACAGCATAAAGACTATTGTCCTACATATGTCATAAGGCTTTATTTTTCAAAGATATCATTTGTACATTTTTAAATTTTAGAAAAACTATAAAAATGCATATAAATCCATGCATATAAATAGAAACTATTGTCCTACATATGTGACTCTTACCTGAACTCATGATGTCAAACTGAATTGCCATTGTACTGTCTTGTGTAAAATGAAATATAATTAAAATTATCTATCCATATCCATCAATATCAATCTATCCATCTGCATCTCTCTTTCTCTCTCTCTATTGTATTATATGTATATATTTTATGCCATTGTGTAATTAAAATGTTCCCATATGTCAAATACCTCTCTGATCCTGTCTCCATGTCTCTCTCTATTTTGATCAGGCATCATGTCATCAGGTCACATGGTTTAGGAGTGTAATAGATTTATATCCATTTTTGTAGTATATATAATATTTTAAAAAGTACAAATGATAATTTTGGAAAATAAAGCCTTGTGTCATATGTAGGACAATAATCTCTATGCTGGACAGTTGGCTTGATGTCATCAGGTCACATGGTTTAGGACCGTGTTTAGGATGGTTTAGGACCGTTTAGGATTTGTATTTTGAATGTTAAATGAATGTTGAATATCAAACTAACTTATCAACCGTCACTTGGCGTCTCGGTGCTGCTTTGGCGTGTTTGTATTCTGCTTTAGTCGCTAATTATTGACGTTTTTTGACGATTATTAAACTATTTTAATCGGTCTACAACGTCATCAGCCCACAGACGAGAGACAACTGCTCCATTAAATGGTAAGTTTAAGTATGGAGTTTGGTGAGCGCCTTCTCTGCACGTAGAGCGGCATATTTAGTTCAGCCCAGCCCCTCTCTCCGTCACTAGCACTAGCGAGTTTACTTGCGTCAAGTGTACGTTAGTTACGTATCTGACAGAGAAGGTTTTAAGAGTTAGAGGGTCGCATCCGGATGTTAACTAGGCATTTTAGGACTAAATGGAGACAGATGATTCGCTGTGGCGACCCCTGAAGGGTAAAGCCGAAAGAGAAAGAAGAAGATCCGGATGTTAACTAGGCATAGGAGAGATGAGAGTCAGGTGTGTTGCTAGCCAGTCTGGGTGCCTTAGGGGAAGATAACTCGCCCCCTACTCCGGCTGTAGAGCCCCCGCAGCAGGGCAATTGGGTGACGATTCGGCGGCATTGTCGTAGAGCTATCCCTTGCGGGAGAGCTTCCCCACACGAGCACCACTCTCCTCCTCCCGTTCACATGTCAGACAGGTTTGCCCCGCTCAGTGAAGCGCTAGCTGAGAAGCCTGTTCAGATTGCTCTGGTTATAGGTGATTCAGATCTTCGACTTGTGAAATTAGCTATTCCTTTAGGGACTCCTGCACCAGCTACTGTTAGGAGTATACCCAGTATGCCAGGGCGCCGGACAGCGCAGGGAACCTGAAGCTGCTAGCTAGCCATAAGTATGTGAGGATAGTGTTTCATGTAGGGGTTAATGATATTTATCTGCGAGATCACTAAAGTTAGTGTTAAAGAGGTGTGCAATTTATCCCAGACCATGTCCGACGTTGTAATATGCTCTGGCCTGATCCCAATATGGCGTGGCCCTGAGGCTTGCAGCAGGCTTTGGCTGCTGAATTGCTGGATGCCCAAGTGGTGCTCAGAAAACAATGTGGGATTTATCAACAATTGGTCCACGTTCGAGGGCAAGCCTGGTCTCGTAGCCCGGGAGGGTATCCACCCCTCGCAATAGGGGGCTGTTCTCATCTCTTCCAGCATAGCCCATAGTCTGTTAGCTAGCCGGCAGCGTAGCTCTGGTAGTCGCTGCTGACAAGCCAGTGCTGAGGCCAGAAGTCAGACAAACTGGCTTAACCGACCGTCTGTTAGCTGCCTTGAGTCGTCACCTAGGTTTCACCCTAAGTTATATAATATCAAGACTGTGTCCCCCAAACTGAACAAAAAAATAGGACATTTCAAAAAGCGTGCTCAGATAATTGAATTAATCTCTCCCATACTACCACTAAACTCAGCACCTTAGATCCAAAATTAAAGCTGGGACTGTTTTTATGGACTTTTTCAACAATAAAGCAGAAATAATTTGACGAGAAATTCAATCTAGAAATTCAGCTCCACCACATAAAAAAATCAATCTGGGTTCCAGAAACAGCCTTAGTAAAGATAGCAAATGATCTTTTATTGTCTGCTGACAAAGGATTTGTCTCTTTGTTGGTTCTGCCTGACCTTAGTGTGGCATTTGACACGACTGACCACTCTATTTTACTAGACAGCCTAGAAAACCTTGTCAGAGATCCTGGAACCACCTTATCCTGATTTAGATCATACCTGACCGACTGCTATCAGTTTGTAAGAGTTAACAGGGAATTCTCAGCACCCACCAAAGTAAAAACTTAGATTAAATAAGATTGGGGACTGCATTAAAGATATGAAAGACTTGATGTCACATAACTTTCTCTTACTCAATGCAGATAAAACAGAAGTCCTTCTTCTAAGTCCGAAAGCTGCAAGAAACAAACTGTCAGGTCTAATGCTTGATCTTGCTGGTTCCTCAGCCTCTCCAACATTAGCCATAAAGAATCTAGGTGTCACTATGGATCCCAATCTTTCACTTGACACACATATAAGTACTGTTACTAAATTAGCTTTCCTTCATCTACGAAATATTGCAAAATTAAGAAGTGCACTATATCTCCACGATGCAGAAAAATTAGTCCACGCCTTTATTACTTCCAGACTCGATTATTGTAAGAGCCTCTTGTCAGCCTGCTCCAACAAAAATCTAAATAAGCTTCAACTAGTTCAGAATGCGGCAGCTAGAGTCCTTACTAGAACCAGGAAATTTTACCACATTAGCCCAATATTATCAAGACTTGATTGGCTTCTGATCACATTTCATATTGATTACAAAATTCTACTAATGACATATAAAGCCTTGAATGGCCTCACACCCGAATATCTCCATGAACTTATCTCTTGCTGTGAACCTCCACGGTCACTCAGATCTCAAGGTGCTGACAACTTACTTGTACCTAGAGTTATGAAAGCTTCAGCAGGGGGAAGTGCATTTTCATATATAGCACCCAAGCTCTGAAATGCTATTCTGATTAACATTCGGGACACAGACACAGTCTCAGTTTTTAAGTCAAGGCAGAAAACCTACTTGTTTAGTCGGGCTTTCTGTAATTAATTTTTCCAGCCAGATGGAGGGTGTAGAGCTGGGAGGCAGAGGGCACAGAGAATTAAACCGGGACACTGGTGCTGTCACCGTGCCACTCCTCACGTTCACTCAGGATTATGACAGTGGAGTGGAGGTACGTCAGTGTCTCAGGGCGCTCTCATACCCATCATACCTCTCGGTTCTGCCCTTTCTAGCTAGGCTGCTTTAGCAAGATTTGCACTCCTCACAAATTTAAATAATTCTCTGAAAATTTAAACAGAACTAACTCTCTTCTCTGTTTTCTTTGTCTGAGGAGAACTGCAGCTGCACACTTATCCAGCCCGACTGATCACGATGGGACCCCAGGTCACCACCTTCACGGGCCTGTGCCAAAATGCCCTCGACTGGTTTCGGCAGCTCACAACTCCACATGTGCTCTACCCCAATCAGGGGCAACTGCTGCTTAAAACTCCAGTGGAATTGTTGCTCCTGATCCTGTTGTTTTATGGACCACAGACTCTCAGTCTCTCTTCCAACAAATTTACCTCTGTTTAGTGGTTCCAACTCTGTTAGCCGTAAATGGCCTATATTTCAATCTTCTTGTTCATGAAGGTCTTTTATTTTTATTCAACCCCATAAAGACACTCTTTTCTTTCTCTCCGGGCTGACCTAAGGAGGATGGGTTCCCCTTTTGAGTCTTGGTTCCTTGCGGGGTTTCTTTCTTCCTCCAGCTGAGGGAGTTTTTCCTAGCCTCTGTTGCCTTTGGCTTATTCACTAGAGGCTCAGACCTGGAACTTGGTTGTAAAAAGTGCTATATAAATAAAATTGATTGAATTGAATTTTAACAAATAAAAACAATCTAAAACAGCCTAAAACACAGTGTTTGCTCTCATACACGCTTGTTGTTTGTTGCTCTTTCGCTAGGCCACTTTCTGGATCCCCTCCCTCTGTTTTCCCCACACACATATGGGCGGAGATTATCCTGAATGTTTTCCTATGTTCAAAGATCTTGAGTTTTTTTCACTTCGTTTCTAGAACTTAAAATTAAAGAAATTTGGGCATTTTTGTAATTTAAGGGCATTTGCGTGACATAGGAATCCCAAACAAAGCTCAGCATGTCTGACACCTCGAGCACCACAAACAGGTAGAATTTTCAAATAAAGAGTTGTTTTGTCATATGATGACACTTTACCATTTTTTGTGCTTCTTGCATGGATCTGTGCCACTTGTGTTGTAAGGGTTAAAAACTTTTTATTTTTACTTTAAGTTGTAATTAACATGCATTTTTATATTTGCATGTTATTATATTCTTTATGTATGTTTACATGACAAGTTTTAACGCCAAATTCGATTCCCATTTCTACCTGCGTGGATCCCATATGTGTTAGTAACCCACATCTTTCCCCTGAAAAGACCTGCATGTGAAATTTTTACTGCAAAAGGCATCAATGGCATCTGCAGGCCGCAACATTTTTTGATGGTGGCCTAACATTTGGACTAGATATGACTAGATGTAGCATAAGATATCTAAACAACATTCTACCTGGATTTGGTTTGTCCACTGCTTGAGTCCTTGCAGAAACTCGTTCAGAACTTCATCTCGGTCGATAACAACATAGATGAGTTTGATAGAAGTGGAGGTGCGCTGAGATAAATGATCGTCAAAGCCTTGCAGCATGGCAAGAATGGACTCTGCACTCTTAAGGCCACCTCCGCCTTTAAGAGAAGGAAAATAGTAAAACAATGTGACTGCGGTGAAAGAGTAATATTTAGGGATGACAGATAAATTATTCACCAGCGAAAAAGACTTCCGGTACTGCTCTACAGTACTATACTGGACTCTGTAGTGTACTTAACTCTACCGTGCTCTACTTTACTCCGCTGTACTCTACTGTACACTACTGTATTGTGCACTACTGTACTGTACTCAGTTCCTCTGTACTGTACTGTAATTCTGTCTATTGTACTCTACCATACTTTACTGAACTCCATTCTGTACTGTACTCTACTGTACTGTATTCTGCTTTACACAATTCTACTGCACTGTACTCTACTGTACTATACTGCATTTTACACTACTGTATTGTACTCTATTTGATTATTCTGTACTCTACTGGGCTTTAATTTACTGTACTGTACTCTGCCATTCTCTGCTGCATTCTACTCTACTGTTCTCTATTGTTCTGTTTTATACAGTCCTGTACTTTGCCTATTTCTCTGCCAGATACACACATGGTAATATGTGCTAACTAATTTGCATTTTGAAAGTCAGGCATCTTACACAGATGACAGTATTATCTTTTAAAATGCAATAAAATAAAATGATTAATAAAAACAAGATTATCCATTAGAGGTGAGTGATAATAGCACAAGGATTCCACAAGTTCATATCAAAACAAAAACTTTTTGGTCATACCAGTGCCGACAGCAGGAAACGAAATGGTGCTAATTTGTTTCTCTTCACATCGTTCCAGGACTTTTGTCACCCGCAATCTTGCCTCAGCAACATTGTGGGGTCCCATCATATGGATGATGTGATCACAATGCAGATTGCCAGCACTGGTCAAGGCAGCTGTGTCACCCTGAAGAGGACCTGCAGAGACAAAGTAAGATGCATAAGCTCATACTCACTTATGCAGCAGCATTACAAAAATATTCCATTGCTCATGGTGCTGTTCATGATTCTCTTTTTTTTCCATATGTCTTTATTGGAAAAACAATACAATACTTCCACTTGTCACTTGTAAAAATACAATTTACCTTTTTCCTTTTCCTAATTAAATATATTCATATAAAATTGACAACCGCCCCCCCCCCCAAAAAAAAAAACAAAAAAAAACACACACCTTTTCCAGGGCCAAAAAAAGAAAAGGAATGAAAGGAAGAAAAGAGATGGGAAAAAGACGAATAAATTCCAAGCTGCATTAAAACACACACTGCACTTAACAAGTATTAAAGACTTCCACACTTATGCCGTGATTCTGAGCCCACACACACACACACGTACTCACACACACACACACACACACACACACACACACACCAAATAGACACGCGCTCGGACAATAACGCGCGGCTGAAATGAAAAGATATACAGAAGAAAGGAAGCGGAGGGAGCGGACAGGAGCGGGGGGACGTGCACGCAGAGGCAGAGGAGCGGAGAAAAGAACGAGAGAGACGGAGAGAGAGAGAGAGAGAGAGAGAGAGAGAGAGGGACGAGCGCGTTTACCTTTGTCGGGACACCTCCAGTGGTGACCTGAAGGGTTAAACTGACCCCCCCACTCCAGGGCTGCACCGGATCATCCAGACCCAGCTCACTTAAGGTCCTCTTCGCATTCCGCGCACACACACACTCACACACACACACTCACACACACACACTCACACACTCACTCACACACACGGGCACGCGCTCCTCTTGTGCAAACGGGTGCCGCCGAGATCCTCGGAGGAGGAAACATCAAAAAAAAAAAGAGTCAGCCAAAAAAAGGAGTGCTTTAAAAAAAGGTGGAGAAAGAAAGATAGAAAAAAGCAGGCGGTGGAGGAGAGGAGAGTCGGATACGGTTTCAGAATCGCTGCAAAGAAAGAAAGAATGCTGCTCTCCCTGCTGCTGCTGCTGCTGGACTGTTGCTTCTGTCCTCTCTCTCTCTCTCTCTCTCTCTCTCTCTCTCTCTCTCTCTCTCTCTCTCTCTCTCTCTCTCTCTCTCTC
>JBBIGA010159520.1:0-17601 GCA_037576975.1 Alestes dentex | reverse complement strand
CATCACAACTGATGATCCCAAACACATTAAGAAGGAGAGAAACTCCACTAATGAACTCTTGACGAAGAACACCTGTTCATTAAACACCACTTCAGGTCGATTCTTCGTTAATCTGATTGAGAGTAATAGGTGATGTTTTCAGTATTAATCTACAATGTAGCCAATAATACAAAGGAAATCGTTGAATGAGAAGGTGTGTCCAAACTTTTGACTGGTACTGGTAGGTGTGTCCTGGAAAGTTCTTTAGTTTAGTTTGCTCCCTGCAATTTGAAACCAAACTAACCAAATCAAATGTAAACAATGTAACAACCTGGTCGGAACCTGGTCTGCACTTCATATCTCACTGTAATCTATAAACATGGACTAAACTGCATTAGAATAACTAAACACACTAGCTGGAAGCATCCATACTTCAGTTCCTAAAATGCACACACACACACACACACACACGTGCAGTGCCAAGGCCTTAGTTTGTAGGCAAACCCACATTTCTCATTATGTGTCGTGCTCTCAAAATAGTAGAATTGCTTCCAAAATTATCAGATGCACCAATCGATTCGGTCCAAACGGATTTCGATTTCCGTGTCCAAAAATAGAGTAAAAAACAGTGGTAGTCGTCTGTGGAGAAAATGAGACGAATGATTCCAGTTTAGCTAAAGAGCCGAACACAGCACAAAGAAAGTAGAAAGTTAGCTGAAGTTGAGCAAACAGGACCCTGGGGGGGTGGGGGGGTGGGGGGGCTGGAAGCAGTTCTCCTAATTCCTCTGCTCCAGAGCCGATCAGCAGTGCTTCCCCGAGGCCCGGTCATTAGCTACATTCCCCAATGGATGCCTCGCATTTGCTTCCATTACAGGACACTAAGTGAAAACAAGCTGGAAGCACATAGCTAGCGGTTTATGCAAACAGGATATTGATGCCTTGGTGAATTAGCGTCAGTGTGGAAACTTGCTTTAAGAGTGGTCAGCATTTAGGCTCTTTTAGAGTAGATGACTGAACTGCAATATCAACAGGGCTCTTTCCCTTCCAGAGGAGGTTGCTGGGTCACAACAGT
Organism: Alestes dentex; assembly: GCA_037576975.1. Classification (NCBI taxonomy): domain Eukaryota; kingdom Metazoa; phylum Chordata; class Actinopteri; order Characiformes; family Alestidae; genus Alestes; species Alestes dentex. The sequence goes on along the minus strand of JBBIGA010159520.1, from coordinate 16,550 downwards.
TCACCGTGGTGATGAATGGAACCAGACGTCAGCCTCTAAAAGCTCCCTCACAAAAAGTTATTCCATGAAATAGTCATGATTGTGTCACCTGACACCTGAGATGTTGTTTTACCAGAGATACGAGAAATAAATGTAAAGTGTAAAAGTGTAAAATGACTATTCTGTCACACGTGAACACACACAGCACACAGTGTGAACAGCATGAAATTCTTCCTCTGTATTTGAACCCATTCACCAAGTGAAGCAGCGGGCAGTCAGGAACACAGCGCCCGGGGAGCAGTGTGTGGGGACAGTATCTTGCTCAAGGGAACCTCAGAGGTGCCACTAGCAGTCTTGGGATTCGAACCTATAACTTTCAGATCGCAGGGCCATTGCCCTAACCACTAGAAGCAGCTTTTGATCCTAAAACTAAACCCGTTCATGGTGGAGGGATACATGCAGGGCGTCATGAGGCAAAATAGTGATTTTGTGTGGAACCAGACATCACCAAAGCAAAGTCTCTGCCTCGCGCCCGTAGACCCCAGGATAGGCTCCGGGTACCCGTGACCCTAGTGAGGACGAAGCAGTTACAGAAAGTGTGTTAGTAATGTTGATGACAACATCTGGTTCCATTCACCTCCACGATAAAAAAATCCAGGTAGCTTTTCTCCACAATGAGCCATTTCACACCAAACCCACTCTGAATGACTGATTTAAATGTGTAGAAATTGTTACATTTGAGGGATCTGCTGATATGACAACAGTTATCGGCGTGTGAAGGCCTTCGCTCATCAACATTTCTGATTGGCTAGACAGCTTATTTGCATATTCCAGTCTTCATTTCCTGCCCTGTTTTCCATTAGGAGCTGGGAATCATGTAAATGAGGCTGGAATGGCATCTTATAATGGATGGCACCTCTCACCCAAATGAAAACATTCACTGACGCATCATGAGCCCAAATGGGTCCCAAAGAAAACTGATTTATTTAAATATGGAGAGAATTTATTTCCATAGAATTTTAGACATTCCACTGAGCGAAATACCACAATTCCATTGATTTGACAAAATTCTGGCATGGGCTGAGTGATCATTTAGACTAGGTTCTTTCCATTCTAGAGGAACTTACTGCGTCAGAACTGTTCACAGTGGTGGTGAATGGAACCAGACGTCTGCCTCTAAAAGTTCCTCACAGAAAGTTATGCCCTGAAATGGTTATGGTTGTGCTGCCTGACGCCTGAGACCTTGTCCTACCAGAGTTTTGAGAAGCTTTTGATCCTAAACCTAAACCCGTTCATGGCGGAGGGATCCATGCAATGAGTTGTGAGGCCAGATAGGCATTAGAAGGCATTAGACGGGCCTTTGTTAGCTTTGGGAGCTGGGCTGGTGATGTTTTGATCTTCTGTGTGCTTATTTCCCTTGGTATGAAAATTCCCAGTAGAATCAAACTGGATAAACAACAACCTGCAGGGTTAAAATCGTTCAGGGGATGAAAAGGTCCCTCCTGGAGACCAGCCGTCCTACATGGCCTCAAACAACCTCTCATAACTGACCTCAAGGGGAGCTCAATTATTAGCTCATGATAGAAATCCATCAAAACACTCATCTCTCAGCAAACCCAGCAGAAGCGTAAAGATCCGACACCAACAGGATCCACTGAATTGCCTCAGAGGTGGATCTGCTGATCTGTGGACGACTACTGGAGAAAATCTGATGACTGTGGCTTTGATTAGCATTTTACACTGAAATATAACTGGACTTTATCAATGGCTTCACAGCAGAGCGCGTTTCTCACAGTTTTGTAGCAATTTAATGAATGTCACAAGAAACAGTGGACACAGGAGGTAAAACTTTGGGGATAATAAATGCTTTAAAAATGACAAGAGCCGCTGGGAGAAAGATCAGACACAACCCCCACTGGATTAGCTGGATTATAAGGGTTTTATTTTTAAGATATGTTGCTTTTATTGGAGAATTCCAACATTTTTTTTTCAAAATCTCTGCATCATTCAGGTGTTGAGACGTGAACAAAGTTCATTTTTGTGTGTTTGGTGTGAAATAGTTTGTTGTACAGAAACTCAAAGACTCTTTACAGTGGTGGTGAATGGAACCAGATATCTGCCTCTAAAAGCTCCCTCACAGAAAGTTATTCAGTGAAATGGTTATGGTTGCGCCACCTGACGCCTGAGACGTTATTTAACCAGAGTCTTTTGGCCCTAAAACTAAACCCATTCATGGTGGAGGGGTACATGCAGGGCGTTGTGGGGCAAAATAGTCCTCTAAGAAAACTGATTTAGCATGGAACCAACTTAAATATAGCCATTATATTGACCCCCAGTGAACCAACATGTCTCTGAGTGTTCATAGGGAATGTTGATATGTTGATCACGACACCTGGTTCCATTCACCGCCACTGTAAAGAAATCCAACTTGATTCATTTCTCCACAATGAACCATTTCACACCAAACCCTCGCAGAATGATCACTGTAGTGACTTAATATGTGCAAAAATATTAAATTTACCTTTTTAACTGCACCAATATGACCAAAATGAGTTTACGGAGTCACATGAAGGCCTTCATTCATCAAAACATTTGACTTTCTAGACTTTCTCATTTGCATATTCATCTTCTGCATCATCGGCACCACTTTCCTGTCCCGTTTCCCCATTAGGAGCTGGGAATCATGTAAATGAGGCTGGTATGGAACCTCATAATGGATGGCACCTCTCAACTAAATGAACACGTTTGTGAAAAAAATTTACAATCAGACGCATTAAGCAGCTCCTCCGCGTCTGAATTCGCTGCAAACGCCGAGACCCCTTTGGTCCTGAGAGACGAATGCTAATGCGCTTAATGCTGGAGATCAGAGCCGACCCGGACGACCCGCATTTATTTTCCCTTTGAACGTCAACGAAACACCCAAACAGGGCCTTAAATTTATCATCTCAATACTGTCTTTTGCCTAATGGCACCTAATAGCACCTAAATGGCTCCGACGCGCTGCAATTTCCAGCATTAAAGAACGATCAGGGAAAAATAAACACACTTTCAATGCAAACGAATCACATTCCTCTGCGCTATTGGTTGGGTCCACAAATAAACGAGTTACACAAATGGAGCCGCAGGAGAGGTTTGAATAAATAAACACTCCAGAAGGCAAAAATGTGACCCAGCTCGGTTTGGGCCCCTCGTTATTGGCAGCATGTAAAAATGCTATTTAAAGAGAGGCCTGGCCGACCCACTCGCCTCTTTCTTCGCTCCAGGACGGGGAGAAATATATTATGACGACTAAAACGTGTGTGTGGGTGTGTACATTTAATAGCATTATTAGTCTCCCCCTCACTTGCTCCTGCAGTACCACATCTCCCCCTGCTGTTCACGTACAGAACTGCAACCCGGAGACAAAAACGAGCAGAAATTTCACATCCAGCCCCACTGAATTCAATGAAAACTTTATTTTTCTTTTATTTCATCTTTGTTGAATCACAACTGTATGTAGGTTCCAAAACATTTGGAAGTACGCAAGTATGGAATGCTGAAGCTAAGATTGATACAACAGACATGTCTGTAGTGTTTTTTTTTTCTTTAAATAAATGTTATATAGCATTTTTAGATTCTTTTAATATAGATTTCTCACACTTCTGTTTGACCGTATATAAAATATTACATTGCAAATGCCTTTGCATCATCATCGTCATCTTAAAAGAATGATATCAACAGAAAAGACTGAGGGAAAAAAAAGGCAATGATACGCCATGTTTGGGTGATCAAAAACAGACAACACACTGCAGAACACAGAACAGAAATGTGCCAAATAAACGACCCGTTTTTGGACGTTTCAGTCCAACTGCTGGACCCCCGCTTCCCCACGCTGATGAGAGTCAACACAAAGGTTTAAAAAAAAAATAACCGACATGCTTCACCCGAAGCTGCTTTCCATACATTTATACACATTAAAGGTACAATAAGTAGATTTTTCCAGTCAGTTTGACAGAATATTACAATAAACTGGTAGGCATTGAAGATTATATGGCATTAAGAAGCAAAAAAGGCTCATAAACGGTCCAGATGTTGGAGAAATACCCCAAACCACGTGGACGGAGTGAAAAACATTCCTGGGTGTACCTTTAACCAGTCGGAATTATTGCTCATAGTTAACATTGGACTTAAAGGTACGGTGTAGTTCAAAGTGCTTGAGTTGCTGGTCGCATAGAGAAGAGTTCACAGGCTTAGCAGTGGGGATTCGCCAAAAACAGAGCAGGGAACACCAGCTTGGAGGAAAAGATGGTCTCAGAGTCACTGTTTTTTCAGTATAAACTACTACACCAGGTCTGGTGAGTTACTGGAGTATTAGCCTGGCTATTATACGTCATTAGCATGCATGCTAGTTATTAGACTACAGAGAGACACTCCTGAAGACGTCCGACTGACCTGGGAGTCGAAATACTCCAAAGTGTATCAACATCTCTGCATCTGTAGCAAACTGGACATTATTTTAACCGAACAGAAGACCCATCAACCTACAACACAAGCAAAATACTGAGTTTTCCTCAAAAAACAAACATTGAGCTGAAACAGGATCATGTCAGTGCAGTCCAAATTCTAATCTCCACGTTCTTCTAAACCCTGATTCTGAACCGTCTACTCAGCTCCTCCTGAAGGCAACCCATGACGAGACAGACATGAATTTGGCTGAAGAAGAGGAAAGCTCTTAAAGCTCAAAGAGAAGATCCACTGACCTCACCAGGACCACATGGTCTTTTTAAGGCCCTCAGATCTACACTAAGGTCCTTCAGTCCCTGGGGTTTACATCCACAAAACATAGTTCAATTACACACCATGCACGACAGACAGAAATGTAAACTTGTGTTAAATGGCTAGAAGTTGCTTAGATAACAGATATGCACGTCAAACTCCAGCAACATAAGGCAAAAGCAACCATGACTCGACCTTACACAAGTAGGAGAGGAGAATGTATAACAAAAACATAACAAAATGGTAAAAGGCCTCATGTCTTCCAAACGTAAACCATTCTAAAGAGCTGAACACTTCTCTTGGGAGCAATTGCTCAGTAAATGGAATAATTTAAGCCCAAAGTGAGGACTGTCCAACAGGATAAGAATGAACATGAACTCACACTGGACAGTCCTCACTTTGGACTTCATTCATTTCGTGTCCAAACAGTCATTGCTGTGGTTTCTGGATTATACTGTTTACTGAGACAGTCCGTCTTGTGGCATAACTTATAAAATCATTCCATTTTTACATGTCCTCAATGCTACAGTAGTTCACGGGGTGTTATGTGGATGATGATGATAATAAGGCTGCACAATATATCATTAGATAACAGTAATCGCAATATTGGAACTGAAATACTGATACTGAAAGAAGGCAGTACGCAAATGAGGATCGAATCAGTTAAAGCTTTTTTACTGAGAGCATTCTGACCAATCACAGATGTTCCGGAGTGCTTCACATGATCACATAACGTCAATGGTTTTATATTCAGGGTTTGAGATTCTGTCGCTTCTCTGTAACAGGAGGGCAGGTTTGACAGTACAACATGTTCATATATAGTGTAGCCTAACACAGCTGCGCATTTTTACACAGTGATGCCGCACCATCCTGATCGAACCCGCCCTCCTGTTACACAGCAGCGACTAAAACTCAAACCCAGTCGGTAAACAAGCCAAGGCAACGTCCTCTGAGAACAGGGCCTCCCTCCATGAGCGTAGATCACGAATCTCACACTAGAAGACAGAGGATGAGTGGCAAAATTTCATCGCATCCTCAGAGAACAGCAAGAGCAGGAGGACAGGGTTTCGGCGGTAACACGGCTGTGCTAAATCTTAAAACAGCCAGTGGAATTTCACATACTGGCCACAAGTCCATTCTACTGAAAAGAGAGACAAATCCATATCAGAAAAGGGGACGAGCACCAGCAATGGAACTAGAGTTGATTCCGAGTGGGGCTGCAATTCACAAACTGAAGTGTCTTAAAGGCCATACAGCATTCAGGAGTGAGGCTTTAAATGAATAAAGTGAATTGGCTGAAAAAAACCCAAACATTTTACACTTTTACACCTTAACCCAAATATAGACGTTCAGTCGAGACTTGTCTGGTCTGAAGTTTGTTTCTTGTGCTGGATGTACAAGGATAATGTACATATAATCTCTCTCGCTCTCTCTCTCTCTCTCTCTCTCTCTCTCTCTCTCTCCCTCCATCTCTACATATGTACATACATATACAGACTTGCTGATGTGGTTTCTGACAGTGTATCTATAAAAGTGGATAATAAAAAAAAAAAAGAAAAAAATCTAGGCCTCCATGTTTGTTTATAACAATATATTAGTGTCAATTGTACATGTGGGAATTGTGTGTTTAGGTATGGCCAGAAGGTACCATTACTTCTTCCCAACATTAGCTCCAGCACAAAACTAAAGAAGCTGAGAGAAGTCTTGACTGAGCCACTGTGGGGCGAATCTTTAACCAGGACTGACCAGGATCACCTCACCAGTTTAAACCCTTAACGCGTGGAATTCAGTACTAATGTAAAGGTCACGGTCTCAAAACTGATGCGCTAATGAGCAGGCAAACAGACGTCAGCAGATTTTACAAGTAAAATATAGAACTTTACACACCTCACACAGCAACATACGGCTAACCTACTCTGCATGCAGAATAGCTGTTATCTTCAGTTACGTTTGAAAATGTGTAACGTAGCCACAGGACAAGACGAGTAATTAATGCCCGACCCCCCTCGCCCATGCTTTAAAGGGTGTCCAAATTTACTCACACCTCCACAAAAAACACGCTGCATAGTTCATCTGAGACCGCAGCCTCACGGAGCGTCCTGGACACTCTCCAACCCGACACACGCGTTACAGGCCTGAACCTGTTAACACAGGACTCCAAACACTTTAAACAGAGAGAAAAACTTTGAGAGACTTACAGACGAACAACCAGAGGCACGGCGACACCAGGGCCACCTAGTGGACAGTTAGTGTATGGAAGAAAAAAAAAAAACCCCAAAAAGCTGATATGTCAAAGTATAGCAAATCGAAAATATAGAAATGTGACCACACGGACCTCATTGGTCATACAAACGTAACATATCCATGCTTCGTCCACTAATGTGTTCATTCGTAGCTGCTGAGAGCTGGGCCATTCAACTTGTAGCACTCGTATACCTTCATTTCAAATTACGCTATTTATTTCTGAACTCCAGTGAAAGGCCACAGCTTTTGACTGTAGCTGGCATATGATGTCATCTAGCTAACGTTAGAATAAATGCTGGCCCGAACGGCATTTTACAGGCTTCGGGATATTTATCACTTCTGATAAGATTAATTTTGTTTATGTTATTATAATATAAATTAAGTGTTATTGTTATTGCAGTTCAAAATACAACCAGTAGAGGGCAAAATGTTTTAATAAGTACAAATGTATTTAAAAAATGTGTTAATATTCAGTTTTTACAGCGGCATAAAAAGCCTTTTTTTTTGAAAGAGCAGTCTTTTGTGCCCTGAGGCCAGGATGCCTAAGCCAGCTATTTATTAATTTAATCATTCATTTATTCTTTAGATCCCTTTCAGATGCATTAGTTGCTGCAAATTTTGTGGTTTGAACAAATGATGAATGCAATACTATACCAATTATAGATTAAAATCCTATTGTAACAAACAAATACTTAAATACTAAAATACTAAAAATGACTTGATCACCCCAAATATTCAGGCCAGCACTTGTCAGCGTGACGGCAAATTTAACACTGAACAAAGTGCATAATAATTATTCGTTCGGTCGAATTCTCAGAGTTCTGTAGAGCCAAACCTCACACCAGCTGCTATGAAAGAACTTTCAGGGACGAGTCTATCAGCTTCAAAGCTAAAAGACTGAGACAGTATTAGCGAATCATGACTTGGAAACAGAACCTCCTGGTGTGGTTACAGAGTGTTTCCTATGAAGACCTGTACATGTTTAAAAAAAAAGTGTGCATGTGTGTGTGTGTGTGCATGTGTGTTTGCGTATACAACAAATTCCCTTTCTCCAATAAGCTCCATGCACCAAGTGATTTGAGGCTACCCATCACAATTCCCCGCCTTATGGAATAAACATTTTTCCTGGGGTTCAGCGGCACGTTCCAGTCACCGAGCTTTTCTAAACTCAGAATCTTTTCTTTATGAGAAAGGCCAGCGGTTTGATATTGCTCCTGAAACGACGCCGACTTTGATTTCACATAACACAAAGCCGTTCGAGTGACACAAAGCATTAAATTCATGAAGGCTAAAAAAAATAAGGCCAAAAAATGAGATGTAAGCAGAATTTTACAACAGTGCAAACCTTTGGTAATGCATAGTTCTTTTTTTTTTCTCCCTGCTCCGAAAACCGAGCTTTTCTTTGAGTTTTAAAAATGGAGAAGAATGACCGAGCTAGAAAATAAATGGCTATTTCCGACCATCTCCGTTTTGGTTCACCGACAACTTGTTCTCTTAATTTGGCTTACTGTTAAAAGTTCATCTTTCTTCACTCGAATGAAAACAAAACAAAAACGTCTGTCCAGGAGACGCTGCAGTGGCGATAAAATGATGAATCCCTGCAGGCCTCTTTTAGAGAGAGAAAGTGAAGGCAGCTAAAGAGCCAGTGATGTGCAGTTTCTCCCTCTTTATCTCTCTCTCTCCCTTTCAAGGGAGGAAGGGCTCATCTTCCTCTTCCTCCACAGTAGGTCCGGGATCACTCAGGCAGCGCAGGAGTCGCTGTTGCTCCTTTGCGTCCTCCATCTCTTCTTTATCCTCTTTAGCTGCGGACGGAGGCTTCATCATCAGTCCCTCCTCTCCGTCCTCCGGCTCAGGTGGGGCGCGGCTGGAAGGCTTGCCGAACTCGTCCACCATGTTGACCGAGTCGGGGGACTGAGGGGAGGCCAGGTCCACTTTGATGGACGGAATGGTGTCTGCATCAGACAAAGGCTTGACACTCCAGGCTTGAGGGTCTACACACAACGACAAACATGCATTAGGCAGAAGCATTTGGATCTATTTTAATATCCGAGTAATCAACAGACATCTGATTAACCCCCGGGATGAAAAGAGGGATCTCGACTGGTTAGTAGATCGAATCTCTTAGGAGTTGGAAAACGCTGACAAGAGGAACAGTGAAGATATATATAAAATGAAAAACAACAGGGAGGTGAAATAGCAGTGCTACACTCACCAGAGGCCAGTCTGGCTCTCGCGATGGTGGGGGAATCAGGGGGCGGAGCTGGAACTGTGAGGTAATTATTCATCTGCGAGATATGAACGTACAGCGGCAGAACCATGAACATTTTCATTTGAATGTCAAAGAATTCCATTGATCAGTTTTCACTTTAACATGATGGATGGGTGGATGTGTGAATGGATGTATGGACAGATGTATATATGGATGAAAGGATGTACGTATGTACCGTTTTCATTCGAATAACAAAGAATCCCATTTCTGTCATGGGTGGATGTATGAATGGATGCATGGATGAATGGAAGGAAGGATGTGTGTATGAACGTACGGATGGATGTATGTGTGTATTGATGTCTGAATGAATGGATTGACGGTACAAACACATGTTCATAAAGCTAAAACTAAAAATAAAAAAGATTACAGAATTTAAACACTACTGGTCCAACACAGATGGTGATTAACCAAACTGCTTTTCCACAGCACTGCAACGCAGAACATCTCTCTCCTGCAGCTCACCTTCTTCTCTAGGTCCATCATTTTCTTCCTCTTCAGAATCTCATCCCAGCCATCCTCAAATGGGTCAGCCACGAGGGTGTGCCGGTTGTAGGACTGCAGCTGGAAAACAACCGACAAAATTACTAACAACAACCAGATTGCATTTCCACGAGAAAAAGATAGACAGACAGACAGATAGCGTAGTTGCTATAATACTTGCATTAACTTGCTATCTATTACCAAGCCTTTTATGGTTAAGGATGGCTGAAAATGGGTGGAGCGAACTGCTCTTGCCCCAAAACGGGTGGGAAAAGCACATGTATCCATGTCCAGTGGCTGATCACTTTTAATTTAACCACAACAAACAGTGACACACATCTTTATGTATAAAAATTAAACATTGGATTACATACACAAAACACCAAATACTTAAGAACTTTAACTGTTGGTATTTTGCCAAAATTCAATACGGGCTCAGACGAGAAGTGCCACCAAAAAAAAAACAAAAAACAAAAAAAAAAAACACGTAATAGTAATAAAATTTAAGAAGAAGAGGTAGAACAAGCCATTTCATTTTATTCTTATTAGTAACGTGGACCTACTCTCTGTCGCGTCCTCTGCAGGTTGCTGCGTAGAATCTTCCGGATCTCCTCCTCCCGGCCCTTTGATATCTGAGGCAGAGCTCTCTCTGCAGGGGGCTTCTTCGGCTGGATATTTCTACAAAGAAAACAAATCAAACAGAGGATCAAAAATTTAACACAGATAAACAACACTTTCCTGCACTCGTTTTCTTTTTTTTTTACATTCATAGAATATGGCTTGATTTAGGATTGCTATATTTGGGAAGCATTTTATGAAGAAATCAAAACCCTAGACAGAAAGTGAGAGGCATAGCACTGTTCAAAAGTCTCAACCTAAAGTCCACGTTTGTGTTTGTAAGTAGAGGAGATATTTTATTACGGGGTGAATTATGGTGAAAAGGTCTTGCAGAAAAGAAAGAGAATCTTAATGCAGGTGTAATTTGTGATACAACTGAAGAGGTGAGGCTATAAACAGCAAAACGAAAATAACTGCAGACTAATAGGAGTTCTTGAAGAAGGTTAAGGTGAGTGAAAGGCTCTCACTGCATAGAGACAGTGGAGGGCATGGCGGACGGCAGCTTGACGCCTCCTCCGCTCTCCACCAGCTCGATGGCCTGCTTCATCTCCATCTTGTGGTAGAAGGCGATGAGCTGTGGCTCCTTGGAGCGTTCACCCGCTATCAGGCACTTCTTTACATACTTCTTATTGAAACGGTTCAGCCTGGAGAGAGATTTGACAAAAAAAAAAAAAAAAAGAACACATAAGAAACAGAGAGGGTGAAAGATCCAACCCGCTGTTTGACACCAACTATTTTACCTGATGTGAAGAGTATAAGGTATAGGCTATTTCTATACCACATTCTTGTTCTTCTTAAGTTTGATTATTAGCATAATTATTAAAACTGAAGTTTGGCACCACTTCTCGTGCTGAATTCCAGCACTAAAACCTTCTTATGAAGAACAAGATATCCAGTGTATTGCACATGTATTCGGATTTCTGAAAAGTTGATCAGGGGCTGCGCATTGATTGTTTAAAAATGTGATTTTTTGTGGTTGAGCAGCCTTTGCAATGTATACGAAGAGAGAGTGGAGGGGTGAGTCGCCTTAAAAGTGTGTAGCAGAGAGACAGTCTTGGGGCAAGTATGCATTGCGGCTATGCAGTTCAGAAAGTGACAAACGTGGAGCAGCAAATCAGTCCTGTAGACCTAAACGCACACCAGGCTTACAAACAGACCTCAAGACACTAAAGCTCCGGTAAATTATAAAAAAGACGTGTCTTTTGTTTGTTGTGGCTTAATTAAAAATGTGAACGTGGCTATGTGTGCTTTTCCCGGTCCTTTTAGGATGGAAGCAATTTGCTCCACCAGTTTTCAGCCACCCGTACCCATAAATGTCTTGGTAAGACAGCGAGTTAACCCCCCCCCTCTGTGCTTGAGAGGTAAAACACAGCGCTGAGTGAAGAAAGTCAGAAAAGGCAGTAGTTCGACAACGCACTGGGAGCAGAAAACGTTTTTGGGGGGGCCATAAATCCAAAGTTTGAGCGTCTGCAACAACGCAAACACACGGAAATGCAATCAAGTAAATATTTAATATTGCTTCTGAGAATCTCCAGCTAGCCCCAGAGTGAAGACTCATTAGTTTGTCCACTGGGTTCTTAAATCAATCCCAGGCTTCTGAAGGTCTAACCCAAGCATGCAGCTGTCTGTCTGAAAGTCGCATCATTATAGAAGCTCTTCCAGCTGCCTCGGGCTTTTGATCAGCGCAGAGGCTTTGAGGAGCGGCGGAGCGACATTTGCCGGAGGTCAAGTTCTGCTTCATAACAGCCTTGCTGAACTTCAATGAAGGTAATGTGAGGAGTAATACTTTTCAACAGCACTTTTCTTCAATGTCTTGTCTGGACAAGTCTTAGCCTATCTGACTTCACACCAGTGCAATCATTTCTCATTTCTGTGATTGCAGCAGGTCAAAGCAACAACTTCTATTTTATACAATTTCCCCCTCATGCCTTCTGTGCAACATGGATGTAAAAAGCCTGGGTACGACGTGTGTGTAGATGTGCGATAGTGTGTATGAAGGTACGCAGATGTATGGCGATTCTCCGGCAATCATTCATTTCAAGTGTGTAGAGAAAAATCCAAAGAAGAGGTGGCACACCTGTTTGGAAGTTGTGTTGATAAAAACATCATTTCATGCTGCATTTTTATTGGCTGGTCAGTAGATGTAGTCCATAGCAGCACACACACTGTGAGATGGACAGTATAAATTCCTGACATTGTCTAAAATAATTGCAAGCTGTCTTTGGTCGCCGCTATGACTGCCATCTTCGTACCTCTCTCACAGTACGATGTCGGACCACCGTTTAGAAACCACGACCACACTTTTGTCAATAGTTTTTAATTCCCACTGTTTATAAAAGTATGTAGTATCTAGTATGTCAGACTGTGTCAGAATCCATTATTTGAGATTAATGTACAAGTGTGCTTCAATAGTTTTGCAATGGAGCTTCAGATTTGTAATGTGGCTTATAAAGTAAAGTGGCCCCTTATAGTCCCACGTAAACACACCACAGCACACAGTGTGAAATTCTGTCTCTGCATTTAACCCATTCACCAAGTGAAGCAGCGCCCGGGGAGCAGTGTGTGGGGACGGTACTTTGCTCAAGGGTACCTCAGTGGTGACACTAGCAGTGTTGGGATTCGAACCCATGACCTTCTGATTGCAGGGGCAACTAGGCCACCCGCTGCCCCACGTGTAAAGCACCTGGCCGACCCCGCTTAGCTCCCGAGATCAGACGAGATCAGGCGTTCTCAGGGTGGTGGGGCTACTATGTCCTGCATAATTATAGACTATGCTAAATAATTTGCAGAAATGGACAAAAGTGTGCCGCATAACAAACGATTGGTCTGCAGTAGCAGTTTTGAAGCCTGAATTTTGTCAGCACTTTTGGCACATTTCTTTTGAATTCATACTGTTTATAAAAGACCAGTATGTTAAACAGTGTCAAACCAAGCGAACCTGTGTGGGATTACTGAATAACTAGGTTTGCTTCTTTAGTTTTGCACTGAAGCTTCAGGTTTGTAATGTAGTTTAAACCTGAACAATGAGAGATTATGCCTAAACAATGTACAGAAAATCTGCTCAAAGCTCCAGACAAAAATTACAAAAGCAAACATCAGCAAGTCTTGGCAGGTATGTGATGGGACATCCAACTACCTTCAGTAATCCCAGTCAAACAACATCTCTCTTATTCGATTTGCTAAAATGGCCTTTCAGTGGAATGACATTGTGCCTGGGCAGTACAGTCAACTAACCATCAAAGCAAATAGCATCCAGCGAGGGATCTTCTCTTACCCGCTAACACTACTTCTGAAATGTAAACACTGGTGTTGAAGCAGGTTTTCACCTCAATGGGACTGTATTTAATGTAAATGTCACTCAATAATCTGCTACTGAAGATCAGCAGCACTGTAGGCCTCCCCTGGTGTAAAAAATGCCTTGTTCATGAAAGGTGCAATCAAGGGTGTTGGCAAACACTGAACTGCATCAGGCCTTAAGCCTCCCCCTCTTTAAATCTGTCCCTGGGTCTGATTCAGCATCCACCATGCATGTCCTTTGGGTTTAGCTTGTTTGTGGAAGAACACAAAGGCAGTGTTAGCAACGCCAGACGCTGAATTAAGACATGTTATTCAATCCTGCTGTTCCGATACAAATATAGCAGACTTTTGTCTGTCTTGTGGTGTTTTGTGGTGTTCCTTTCATTATATGCAATATCTTATGTGCACTAATCTTAGGTGAAATATCACTACGTATTTCAATATTACAGACCTACTACTGATCTCTACTGTGTACAGTAACAGACTCCTAAACACTATTTGTGTTATTAGTTAAGCAAAGTGGCCCCTTTTAGTCACACATGAATGCACCACAGCACAGCACAGTGTGAAATTCTCTCTCTGCATTTAACCCATTCACCAAGTGAAGCAGGGGGCTGCCACCAACAGGGGGCGTCCGGGGAGCGGTGTGTGGGGACGGTACCTGGCTCAAGGGAACCTCAGTGGTGCCACTAGCAGTGCTGGGATTCAGACCCACAACCACCAGCTAACACTTAACTGCAAATAACACCTTTAATATTTAGACCCAGTATGTGTGTATATAGTACAGTGTATGTCACATCCTAGAGGTTTTACTGGATTTATTTAAACTTCACATTTTATATTGATCTCATCTTTGTCTCTCTGTGTGTCTGTGAACTTGTAACGTAAGCAATTATCTCTGAGATCAATACAGTCTGAAAGGTGCCCATACATTTGAAAAAAAAAATGCATTAACTGCAAAAGGAAATCAGAAACATTATAATACAAAATTAATCCAAAAATATACACATTCAAACCCACAAAAAAGGACAGAAAACATATTTAACCCTATATTTAAACCCAATCCCAACCCTGTGGGGCAGTTCAGATTCTAACTGAGTCAAAGAGGTTGAGAAAATCGTTGATACACACTTTTCTTTCCAGTGATGATGTCCGTAGTGTCCGCAGATGTCCTCGATGCCTGTCAGCAGGTGGTCCAAAAACTATTTACATGAGAAAGAAAAAAGGTAATGACATTCTAAATCACTTTTCAAACCTTAAATGTCATTTATTTTCAGAGGTTCACTTCAACTGCCTCTTTTGTACATTACAGAATTAAAAATGAAGCTTAAAAAAAAAGCCAAGCGAGGAGGAGTTGCCCTGGCAACATTCCATCTTGTCAGGGAATCAGTGATGGGTACAAATCGCAATTTGAGAATAAAACCTTTTCTCTGGCTATTTATACACCTGCAGCAGTCGACATGCATTTCTGTCTCTATTCAGGCTAAATGCTCCAATGCAAATGGCCGGGTGGAGGCTACACTCAGATTACTTATATTATTATTATTATTATTATTATTATTATTATTATTATTATTATAGGGGTCCTCAGGTTCCGACAGTCTTGACATATAAGGTTTTGAGTTTACAACTCTCACTCCCATTAAAAATAAAAAAATTGAGACGTGAGTGTTTCGGGGTACGCCATTAGCGTCGTAATTACGGACTACGTAGTTTGGTTGCGCGCTGGAAAAACACGCAGAATATGCAGAATACGCGGTAGCGCGGCGTGTGAGTGAGGGGGTTTGCGTCCCCCAGCATGCTTAGCTGCACCATTTTGGACTGTCAAAAGCGCAAGTGTTTCTAATCTCATTATTTGTCATTTTTTCAGTTACTGCAGTTCAGTGTGCAAGTACAGTATATTTATGTCCTTTTCCTTTTTCGGAGGCTTAGTTGTGTTATGTTCTAGATTAAGATTTTATTGTATTAGTATTATAATACACACTTAGCCTCTACATTACAGTCAAAGCTTTCAAAAGCAAATCAATATGGGTTTCTGTGTCTGTATTCAGGCCAAGTAATGGTAACCCTTATTATTCATCATCATAACAATAATAATAATGATAATAATATCCATCATCCTCATCATCATCAGTAGGTGTTTTTATTATAAACACTAAGCCTCTACATCACAGCCAAAGCCTTTAAAAGCAAGTCCACATGAATGTCTGTCTCTGTATTCAGGCCAAATGCAAATAGCTGGGTGCTGTTTACACCTGGACAGAATTAAACTTTTTTTTTCTTTTTTGTCCATAAAACCAATGTTTGAGTGTCTCAAAACACTGGTTTATAGCAATCACACTTCGCATTTTTTGACAGAAATGCAATCTAGTTATTATTATCGTCATCCGCGGTGATCATTATTGCTGTTTCCTTGTTATGATGAACACTAAGCTTCAACATCAAGTCGAAGCCTTTAAAAGCGAGTCAAAACAGGTTTCTGTCTCTGTATGCATGCGAAATGCAAATGGCTGGGTGGTGGTTACACTCAGATTGCTTATTATCAATTATCATTGTTCTTGTTTTGTTGTTATTATGATGAACACTAAGCCTCTACATCACAGTCAAAGCCTTTAAAAGCAAGTCCTTAGCCTGGAGGCAGTTGACTGCATAATTATGTGACGCATTGTGTTGGTAGTCATTTAGATGGAGGGAGCTGTTAAGAATGTCTGCCTAATGCCTCGGTGACTCATCAGCCCCATAGGGCTCCTCGTAGCAAGTGTGTGTGTGTGTGTATGGGTATGTTTTTGTGAGTGTGTGCAGGGGTATGTGTGTGTATATGTGTGTATGTGTGTGTGTGTGTGTGTGTGTGTGTGTATGTGTGTGTGTGCAGGTGTGTGTGTGTGTGTGTGTGTGTGTGTGTGTGTGT
>JBBIGA010159509.1:0-17602 GCA_037576975.1 Alestes dentex | reverse complement strand
GACGAGTCGTGAGTACTCACGGAACCTGAGACCAGGGGCGACACGTTGAAAGGTTCGGGAAACCAATGTCTGTGCGATGAGGGAACTCCGACTTCCTGCTTATATATGTGAGTCATTTCCGATGCCTATTGACGTCACGTGCTCTGGTGTGTGTGACAGCTACAGTTGAAAAACGTGAACACTTTCCTCACTCTACCGAGGAGTCGGGACATCTGGTGAACGCCCATCCCTCTCTGCGCCAGATTAACAGTGTGAGCAAAGCATCATATATGCGGTGAAAATCCGGCCACCTCGACAGCATTGGCAATGTTCCTGGCGTTGTCTGTTTGATCTGCCGATCTTCCAATCTATCACAGCCTCTTTAAGTATTCCCGAAAAATGGTCGCTTGAATGGCTCTCATACACCGTGCGGACGGGGTTTCTCCACCGGGTAGCTGAAATGTTGCCATACTGCTGACTTAAATGCATTGGGAGGGTCCGCAATCTCTGGGTTGGTTGCCATGTTTCCTCCCGTTCTTTAACTAGCTTAAGTTTTTCAGGCAGGCGTCACATGATTGTTAAGTCACATGACACGTAATTGGAATGGCGCTTACAGGTAAAATTAAATAATTTATCCTCAACTACTTTTGTGGAGTAGGTCTATGTATTTTATAATGTTAACTTCAAATAATACTAATAGTAATTTAAAGATGTGGTAGCATTGGCTCTGGACAAGAAGGATAACTCTGGGAGTTGGAAGGGATGTGTCGCAATTCTGCCTTCTCACACCGTGACACAGGTTCGCAATTTCAGTTTCATATCGCATATCGTTACAGCCCTATTCATCACATAGTCAAACCCTTCACCAACACTGCTTAAACAACGAATGTTATTACAGAATATAATAACAGAATATAACTTGTTAACTACTCAACAAATAGAATCTTCAGTGTTAAAATTGTTGTGATTTTTATGAGCATGGA
This sequence comes from Alestes dentex, assembly GCA_037576975.1. Lineage (NCBI taxonomy): Eukaryota > Metazoa > Chordata > Actinopteri > Characiformes > Alestidae > Alestes > Alestes dentex. The sequence goes on along the minus strand of JBBIGA010159509.1, from coordinate 16,640 downwards.
GAAAAAAAATGGTAAACTCCTTGCCCACCAGTTACGTCATAAAATATCCAACCAGGCTATATCTGAAAGTAATTATACTAGAGGCACAAAACATATAGATTATGCAGAAATTAATGTATGTTTTCATAGCTTCTATCAATCATTGTATATTCCTGAGTCATTCACTAATTCATCTGTTATAGAGTACTTCTTTGGAAAGCTTAATATGCCAGTTGTGGACCAGAGACTTGTCACTGAACTGGAGGAGGCAATCACAGGTTTTATTGAGAATCGATACTCTTTTTGCAATATAAGACATCTTATAAATATTCTGTATAATCTCCCTTTGATGACTACTCCTGAAATTATTCTTTCACTTGACATGGAAAAGGCCTTTGAACTTTCTCTTCCACTCTCTTAAAAAGTTTGGCTTTGGTCCTAAATTTATAATATGGATTGAAATTTTGTACTCATCCCCAGAAGCTGTTGTGAGAACAAATAACAGTATTTCCCCCTTTTTAAACTGCAGCGTGGAACAAGACAGGGATGTCCTCTATCCCCTCTCTTTTTTGCTGTATGTAGCAATCAAGCCACTTGCCATTGCAGTTGGAACATCCGATGGTATTAAAGGTATTTGTCGAGGATCTGTGGAACATAAAGTATCACTTTACGCTGATGATACGCCGATGTATATTTCAAACCCAGCCTCACCTCTAACGGACCTGCTTACTAAATTTGGGGAAATATCAGGTTATAAAATTAACCTCCAGAAAAGTGAGTTAATGCCAGTTGGCACAGTATTTTTCTCTCTCTTCAACTCCTTTTCAAATTGCTCACAAGAAATTCAAATATTTGGGAATTTGGATGACTGCTAATTTTAAGGACCTTAATAAAGCCAATTATCAACCTCTACTTTCTCATCTCAACTTAGATCTTGAACAATGGAATTCACTTTCTTTATCGCTTGGTGGAAGGATTAATACAATTAAGATGTCTGTACTAACTAAATTTTTATATCTCTTTCAGTGTCTTCCAATCTTTCTTACCAAGTCTTTCTTTAATATCTTAAACTGTCTAATTTCAACTTTTATCTGGAATAAAAAGCCGGCTCAGGTAAAAGAGAGTATATTACAGAAACCCAAAAAAATTTGGGGGCATGGCACTCCCAAACTTCTTATATTACTATTGGGCAGCCAATATAAAATCCGTTTTATATTGGATAGAGATGACACCAATTCTCCTAGTTGGGCTGATATAGAAAGGACGTCTAAGGACATTATTATGTCTCCACCAGTATCTGCTTTTACACTAAACCCTGTTGTAAAACACTCCAGTTTAGATATCGTTTTGCACTTAATGACCTTTTATTGACTGCAACAGTAGCAAAGAATTTTATGTTTACCCTGTCAATGATGGATGAAGCTTTTGAAAAATTGTCAAACTGTGGCATTACCTCATTATGGGATCTTTACATTGATGGTAGTTTTGCATCTTTCGAATAGATCGTGGAGAACTTTGAAATCCCTTGAACTAACTTCTATAGATATCTACAACTTAAGAGTTTTCTGGTCTCCCATTCTAAAAGATCCCCTCTCGTTCCCTGGAATCTCTTGCGGATTCAGTCCTTAGCTGTAAAACAGATGATGAACAATCTATAAGCACTATTTATAATTTTCTTAATACAACCAACCAGATGGCCTTAAAGACCTTGAGATGCAAATGGGAGGAAGACTCGGAAGAAAGAATCCCAGATGATATACGGAGTAAAGTAATTAAAAGAATATTCTCTTCATCAATCTCTCTTAGACATATTATTATCCAGTTTAAAATCATGCACCAGCTTCAGTGGTCTAAGGTTAAATTATCCAAGTTTAAAAAAACATCAGATCCTACGAGTGATCAATGCAAACATTTTCTGGCTACAGTTCTTCATGTGTTTTGGAAATGCCCAAAACTATCAAGTTTCTGGGATTCGATCTTGATTGACTTCGATCTTGAGTTGATTGACTTTAATACACTTATTAATAAGTGTACTGCCCTATATTTGTATATTGCATGTGTATTTCTAAATGTCTTGCCTGGCTGTTGGATATATATATTATTATACTGTATAATATAAACACCAATAAAAACACCTTGATATAAAATAGATTTTTAGAATACAACACCCCTTTTTCAGATCACACCCACTCACTGGTTCTCTGCCAACAAGAGTAATAATTGAATATTCAAATCTCCACCCTCCTGAGTGTGTTTCAGTAGATATCAGGTCACTTAATTAATATTCATCCATCATGAGTGGTCACGCGCTTATTTGTTCTATACCATGCTTTGTACAAGTGAACATGATGACTGACATCCTGTGCATGAAAAGACTCCACATGTCTTAAGGTCCCTGTGTTCGCATGGACACCAGACCCTGAATGGCACAGTATTCATGCTCATGTTGACTGAATACAATTCTCTTGTACCCTCAACATCTATCTTTGACAAGCAACCCTTTGATGGCTGGGATTTCCCATCTACAGTAGTTTAAATGTTTATTAAAATACAGCTGTTTTTTTGTGTTACGTTTGGGGCCCTCTGAAAGAATATCTTTTGTGAATTGTCCAGACTTTTCTGGACCCTCTCCAAAGGTCAAAGGGCACATTTCTATATAGAGACAGCATGTAAGGGCCTATTGTAACCCCTATCACTAACTAACTGCTTGTAACACTAACTAATAAACTTATAATAGAGGTGAAGTTATACCATATTAAGTAGCTTTTATCAGTCAAATTTTCATCAAGACACTACTGACCAGAATCAAATTCCTTGTATGTGGTCACTCATATACTTGGCTAATAAATGCAATTCTGATTCTGATTCTGAGAGGATGCCATCTATCATGTCCTCGGCACCACTCTCAGCCACATGGACAAGAAACGGTAACTATGTGAGATTGCTGTTTGTAGATTACAGTTCAGCAACACAATTGTGCCCGGTAGACTGTTCACAAAGCTGAGGGATCTATGACTCAAAAGCCATCTGTGTGCATGGGTGTTGGACTTCTTCACTGGCAGATCTCAGGTGGTGAGGGTGGGAGATGTGTCTCCAACACCAATATGGGAGTGCCACAAGGGTGCGTACTCCCCCCACTGCTGTACTCCCTTTACACTTCTGACTGTGTGGCCACTCATGGTTCCAACACTATTGTAAAGTTTGTTGACGACACGGTGGTGTTGGGCCTCATCATGGTGTCAGGACAACCACCTCCAGCTGAACGTCTGCAAGACCAAAGAGCTAGTGGTGGAATTTAGAAGGAGACAGAAACGAGGCTTCAAGCAGCGAGACTGCGGAGCTTTCAAAAAAATACCTTCAAGTATTTTGGTGTCCACATCTCCTTAGACCTGACATGGACTGAACAAATTTAGGTCCAGTCCAAAAGGGCTAGGCAACGCTTGTACCATCTCCGACAACTGAGGAAGTTCAAGGTCTCTCCAGTGATCCTTAGGACTTTCTGTTTAGGCACTGTGGAGAGCATCCTCACACAGAACATCACATCCTAGTATGGGAATAGCTGTGTTCAAGACCAATAAGCCCCTCAGAGTGTGATCCGTGCAGCAGAACATTGCTGCTCTCCCTTCCTTGCAGGACATTTACACCAGGAGATTTAGGTCCAGAGCAGCTCAGATCCTAAAGGACTCATCCCAGCCCAGTAATGGACTGTTTCAACTTCTGCAATCAGGCAGAAGGTTCCAAAACTATCATGGCCAAAACAGAGAGACTCAAGAGGAGTTTCTATCCTCAAGCCATTTGTCACCTAAACCAGAACATGCCTCCCTAATGCCTCCCCCCTAGCATTACCTTAAGGGACTGATACAGCATATCATATCCATTGTCATATTTCATATTCATTGTCATATTTCATATTCATTGTCATATTTCATATCTGTCATATTTCATATCTGTCATATTTCATAACTGCTCATATTACAGTTATGTAGGTCCCTAATTCTGTTTACATTTTCTGTTGACATTGCTGTGCTAATATGGCATAATGAACTTTAATATCCCATTTGGACATTGTACATACTGTATGTAAATCTGTCAGATTGCTGCTTCACTTATAACTTAAAACATTCTAACTTAGTTTCCATATTTTACCTTTAACTTGTGTTCCTTGTTTAAGTTGTTTCACTCTTATTTACATTTGTTTTTTCATTTTATTTGTAAAAAAAAAATTATAATATTGCACGGTCATGAAAAAGGAACACATTTGTACTTTGCATGTGACAAATAAAGAATCTTGAATCTTGAAATCCTGAATCTTGAGACAGGCATATGCTAAAAATATTACACAATATCATTAGACAGCTGAATGAGGAAAAAAACATTGCTTGATTATGTATACACTTGACTTATGAAATGTCCACACCCCCCACCACACCACCTCAAATGACCAATCAATCACAGTCCTCGGAATTCCAGCCACGCCATTTGGTCACGCCCCATTCGCACACACCTCCCACCATGCCTCTACAATCAAATGTTCTCCAGAGTTTTAGCCACACCCACCACGTGCGCATGTGCTCCCTGGTTCTCAAGCTTCAGGCAGCTCAATTTCCCAATGAAGAAACAAAGGTGGCTTACTTCATCACCAGACTCAGAGGCTGTGCTCTGGACTGGGCCACCTCGCTACTAGAACAAAGAGACCCCAACCTTGGACTCCTGGACCCCACATCAACCTATTTTTGGCTGGGCCACCAGAACCCTTCAACACTGGGGATCAGGCTGCACAGATCACAGGACCCCTTCCACGAACCCTGTGCCTGTGCCATCTATATCATGACTTGGCTGCCGTATTCTCAAAAGACAAATTCACCTCTCTGCCACGTCATCGCCCATGTGATTGCCCCACTGACCTCTTACTGGCTTCCATGCCCCCTCGAGGCAGAATGTACCCCCTTTCCCAACCAGAGACTTGGGTGATGGAAGAAGGGGGACGAATGAAAGACTGGGTTTATCGCCCCTAGTGTTCACTTTGAATATCTGGTGATGCCGTTTGGAAAAGCGAGTTCCACACCACTCAGACCACTTCTCTCAGGTTCCAAGTAACCCCCCTAGGTATCGCCATGGACTCTGCCAAATTGAACGTGGTACTGGAATGGCCAATGCCTACGACAGTAAAGCAGCTCCAGTGCTTCCTTGGGTTTGCTAATTTTTACCGCTGATTCATCAGGAACTACAGTTCAATAGCTGCGCCACTGACTTCTCTTCTTAGAAACTCCCCTTCAATAGTCTGCAATAGTCTGCTGCTGCTCAGACCACTTTTGATGCCCTGAAGCACAGATTCATATCTGCCCCATTCTCACACATCCAAACCCTCAATTACCCTTCATCATGGAGTTTGGCGCATCTGACACTGGAGTGGGAGCTGTGTTGTCTCAAGGACCCCTATCCAAAAACTCCATCCCTGTGCCTTTTTCTCCTTGCGTCCCACAGTGGTAGAAAGGAACTATGATGTGGGCAAGAGGGCTCCAAGATGCTCTCTCCAGCCAGTTCACTAATGAGCAGGTGGACCCATCCCCTGAGACGATTCTCCCGGCGTCATGTGTAGTAGCATCAGCAAGCTGGAGCCTACTCAAAGATATTCAAGCGGCCCAACAAACCGAACCTCCCCCCCCAGGGTCCTCAGACGGGGTGGAATACATTCCCACCAACCTGCGCTCCCTGGTGCTGCAATGGGCACATGATGCCAACCTGGCAGGACACCCTGAACTCGAACCCTGAAGAATGATCGAACCCTCGAACCCTGGAGAACTCGAACCCTCAAGATGATGTCGCTGAATATGTGGCAGCTTTTGTCATGTGTGCAGCCCATAAAAGTGTCATCAATGTTAACAAGGTCTCCTGCTATCATTGGCCATTCCCCATCGACCCTGGTCCCATGTAACAATGGACTTCGTGTCAGCACTACCCCCTTCCAATGGAAACATGACTGTACTTGTTTTTGGTAGATGGTTTCCAAAGTCCATTTCATTCTGTTGTCCAACTGCCCACTGCACCTCAAACCATGTGGTATTACGTGAGATGGTTCGACACCACAGAGGCCCCCAGTTTTTGTCTGCTGCTGGCGTCGCATCTGGAAGCAACTGTGGGTCTCAGTAAGCCTGACTTCTGGACACCAACCACAGTCTAACGGTCAGACGGAATGTATCAATCAGGAGCTAGAGAAGTACTTGCGCTGTTATTGTTCAGCCAATCTCACCACCTGGACCGAATCACCTACTCTGGGCGGAATTGGCCCATGACCAATTGACTACTTCTGCCACTGGCATTTCCCACTTTGAGGCCCTCACTGGACATAGACCCACATGGTATCCCCTAGACGAGGCTGAAGGACTGCTCCCGGCAGCGAACATCGCAGTATGCTGACTCCATCAAGTATGGGCTCATCATCAAAGAACCCTGTTGACCATGACCGATTGGACCAAGTGCCAAGCAGACAAACAAAAACAAGCAGCTTTGATGTACCATCCAGGCAGTGGCAGGTCCTGGCATGCGCCGCGAAACAAACTCAGTATCTCGCCGTGCACCCTGGGCAGCTTGATTTTCTTGCCCTAAGTACTTCACCTCCATGTTCTGCTTTTGCTGCCTCACATTTTGATGTATCTTCTCTCTCCTGCTCTTCCCTCAATCTCTTCATAGTTAGTGTTAAATCACTACAAAACATAAAAAGTATTTTATTGTACATATCTTACAAACACGTAATAGTGATGTTTATATCAACAGTACATAATTAACAATATTTCTAAATCCCAAGAAAACATATCTAACCACTTTCTCACCTTATAAGTTAATTCTACCCTCCTGGTCTTTTCCTTATATGAAAAGGACTGGAAAGGATCCTGTAAGATGTGATCAACAATGCTGATTCTTTCATCTACCAAAAACTTGGTGTCTGAATCCATCTCGCACAGGAGTTAGCAAGTGGCTATGGGAGTAATTGGCAAAATGTAGCTAACTAGCTTCCAGTGCCCAGCTTGGTTGGGTGGTGGTGGGGATCGCTAGCAAGCGGTCAAGCTAACAAGCTAATGCCCTTCATTCTGTGCACTCGTAGATGAATAATAAAATATAAAATAAAAATAAATATTATTAATAAATACAAGTAAATAATATGTTACGCGTTTTGTTGGTGTATGAAGCTTCGGTCTCACACTCAATGTCAGTGCTCAGTACATAAAATAGAACGAAGTGAAAAATTATTTCAAAGGTGGTGATTGGCCACAGTGTTATGTCAGTCATTTTGAAGTGGAGAACTACCCTATCACAGCAGGCAGTGACTTGTTTCACGGGTGGGACTTATTTACCATTAGGGTCCATTGACACCTCGAAAATCCACGAGCCGCCTTCCCTTATTCCCTGCGGCTACACCCGGCGTTCCACATATCTCTGCAAGGCCCAAAAGTCCCCTCTGTCTCCTCCAGCATCGGACCCTCCACTGCCCCGGATAATAATAATAATAATAATAATAATAATAATAATAATAATAAATTTTATTTGAAAAGTGCCTTTCAGAACACGCAAGGACACTGTACAACAAAATAGTAAAAAACAAACATAAAAGCAGACAATTTACAGAATCTACATAAAACAATCCAAAATAAAATGGAGAAATTTATGTTGTGTAAGCAATTTTGAACAGGTGAGTTTTGAGTCTAGATTTAAAAAGAGGAAATGAAGTGAGGTAAAGAATTCCAAAGCCGAGGAGCAGAGCAGCTGAAAGCCCTGCTCCCCATGGTGATGAGACGGGCAGAAGGGACAGAGAGAGAAATGGAGGAGGAGAATCTAAGGCAGCTGGAGTGGTGAGATGGAGTGGTGAGATGGAGTGGTGATCTGAACCAAGTCAGACAAATACGGAGGGGAATGGTGGTGGATGGCCTTAAATGTGTGCAGAAGAATTTTGACATTAATGCGATGTTTAACGGGGAGCTAGTGAAGCACTGAAGCTGCTGTAGAACGGGAGTGATGTGGTGGATGGAAGGGGTCCTGGAAATAACACGAGCAGCAGAGTTCTGGACAAGTTGGAGCTTATGGAGGGATTTTGAGTAAGGCCAAATAAAAGTGAATTGCAGTGACAAGGCTATGGACAAATATGGCAGTGGCATGTGGTGTGAGAGAGGGACGGCGACGATTGATGTTACGTAAATGGAAGTATGCAGATCGAGTGACATTACTGATGTTTGCATTGAAAGAGAGAGTGCTGTCGAGGATGACACCCAGACTTTTCACCTGCGGGGAGGGTGAAACCAAAGAATTGTCAATTTTAATAGAAAAATTATCAGTTTTGGATAGTGTAGATTTGGAGCCTACCAGAACAAACTCTGTTTTGTTACTGTTAAGTTTAAGAAAATTTGAAGAGAACCATGATTTAATTTCACCTAAGCAGAGGGTAAGGGAGGATGGGGGAAGAGTGGAATCAGGTTTAGTGGACAGATAGAGCTGGGTGTCATCTGCATAACAGTGAAAATGAATATTATATTTACGAAAGATGTGTCCAAGAGGAAGAAGGTAGATGATGAAGAGAAGGGGCCCCAGGACAGATCCTTGGGGCACGCCAGTGATAACAGGGGCGGCTGAGGAGTGAACAATTTAAGTTGGATGAACTGAGTGCGGCCAGACAAGTATGATTTAAACCAGTCAAGTGGGAGAGACCGATGGAGATTAACCTACTAAGAAGAACAGAGTGAGAAACAGTGTCGAAGGCTGCACTTAGATCAAGGAGAATAAGGATGGTAAGTAAACCAGAGTCAGCTGCCATAAGAAGGTCGTTGGTTATTTTTATAAGTACTGTTTCAGTGCTATGGAAGGGGTGAAAACCAGACTGAAACCGTTCATACAGATTATTATTAATCTGTTAAGTGAGAATGGATTTGTGTAGAAACTATTTTTTTCAAGAATTTTTGAAAGGAATGGTAGGTTGGAAATAGGATGAAAATTATCAAAGTTGTTGGGGTCTAGACCAGCTTTTTTCAGTATTGGAGTGATGGCAGCGGTTTTGAAGGCAGCTGGAACAGTTCCAATGGTAAGTGAAGAATGGATGATTGCAGAGATAAGGGGGAGCAAAGAGGGTAGACAGGCTTTAACCAGAACTGTGGGGACGGGGTCTAACTGACAAGTGGAAGGTTTTGACTTACAGATGAGATCTGAGATATCAGAGACAGAGGGGAGTTGAAAAGCAGAAAAACAAAAAGATGACAAAGAGACTTCAAGGGATGTACTACAAGGCACATCAGAAGCTAGATCTTGGTGAATTTTATGAATTTTCTCAGTGAAAAATGACATTAGAGAGTCACAGAAGGCAGATGAGTAGAGGTGGGCAGGTAGAGAATCCGGTGACTTGAAAGAAGAGTTAAGCAGTGCAAACAGTGACTTGGTGGAAACTTAATTTGAACAGATAATGGAAGAATAAAAGGTAGATTTGGTTCGATTAATGCACTCCTTATAATATAGAATATGATTATTATACATTTCTTTATGGATCATGAGACCAGTTTTCTTATACAGACGTTCAAGTTGTCGACCCTTTGCCTTCAAACACCTGAGTTCAGATGTAAACCAGGGTGCTGCCTGAGAGAACGATACAGATTTGGTTTTTAATGGGGCAATAGAGTTTAAGATATTATTGAGACTGTTGTTATAGTGGGAAACCAGATCATCCTGGGTGAGTGGGTAATTAAAATGCAGAAGACTTGATACAGCAGAGGAAAGGGTGTTAAGATTAATGTTCTTAATATTACAGAAGGATATGGTATGAGGGTTCTTAGTTATAGAGAGGGTGATTTTGACATTGAGAGAGAGGAGCAGATGATCAGTGAATGAATCAGCTTTGCAGTTGAAAGGAGTAAGTCCAGAGCAGCAAACTAAGTCCAAAATATGGCCCTTAGTATGAGTGGGAAAATTTATATATTGCTTAAAACCAAAACAATCAAGGCAGGATGCAAAGTCTTTGGTAAGAGGATGACTAAACTTGTCCATATGTATGTTGAAGTCTCCCAACAGTATTATATTAGGAGAAGCAGTAGACAAGTGTGTCAATAGGTTGGCAAAGTCATTTATAAAGCCAGAATTTGGCTTTGGAGGGCGGTAGATAACAGCTATGATAGTTGGAACAGATCCAGAGAGTTGACAAACAAGGGATTCAAAAGAGCTAAAAACAGGTACAGACAGCGGCAACACTTTCCAGTTCTCGCGATAAATTATAGCGAGACCTCCGCCACGGCCGGACTCCCGAGGTTGACAGGTGTAAACAAACCCCGGCGGAGTGAAGTCGTTAAGCTGCAAAAAGTCTTTTGGGCTGTTGCCACGTTTCAGCCAAGCAGAAAAAGTCAAACTTACGGTCGGTGAGGAGATCTTGGACGAGATGTCCCTTGCTCGTAAGTGAGCGGATGTTAAGCAGACCGAAGTTGACGCAGGTGCTGTCAGGCTTGGCAGACATGTTAGCCGATCTGGTCAAGCTGGCTAATACACTGTGGTCAAAGGCCCTGTCGGAGTTCTTTGGAGGGTGCCGGGAGGTAGACTAGAAGGATTGTATTGGTTTGGACTTGTCATGATGAAAATTCCGGCGGGAGCCCCGATGGATGTACTTTCAGCGAGGGAGGAATGCGATGTCCGTGTGGAGGTGAAGCACAGCCGGGGGTGGCGCAGCCAGGTGAAGACGGAGTCGGAGAAGCTCATCAGCTGTATACTGTAAAAGTCCAGCAGCGGATCGGTAGACTGATGACATGAGAGTCCAGACAAACACTGGACCCAAATACTCAGATTCTTACAAAATTAGCCAAATCACCAGCAGTGTCAATATAACATATAGTGGATAAAACTGTGTGAATAATATTTTAGAAAAAAATAAATAAATAAACAAAAAAATAAAAGATACAGAGAACTCGTCAACCGGGGAGCAGCGGCAGCAAGTCGCGCCAGCGTTCACTCATCATCGATGGGATGCCCACTTACACCGTTCGCCACCTTCTGGACTTGTGCCAGCAGGGTCAAGTAGATTGGGAAGGATATGGGTCTGTGGAACAGTACCCTCTGAACCGTGTCAATAGGGAATGAGCAATAATGGGCCCCACCCACCTGTGGAGAGTAGCCAATTATGCACTTATGGACTTAGTGACTAGGATTCACACATAAATCCCTACAATAGATAGCATTCCCTGTATTTTAATAATGTTTTAAAAATCTGCCTCCACAGAATGCACATACATAATTATTTTATGCAGGGTGTCAGATTCTGTGGAAATTTGCCTGTTATATAAATTCAGTGCATTTAACTTGAAATGTATTTTTAGCAGGGTGTGCTTTAACTCTTCTCACTTATTGTAAGTTGCTCATGCTCTTGCAGTCCTGAGAGTTTCACACCTTTTCTAAGCTGATACTATTCTAATCTCACTACCCTCCCCTGGGCGAGTCATTACCTTACAGTAAACGCCAAACCATTTCTTATCAACATACAGAAATAAAATGTGGTAGACTTCATTAATATAAATGTGTAAGACACATCGTAAATATCAATGAGAATAAACACTGCAAACTGGTTAACTAGTACATTTTCCCTCACAGAAGCAACTCTGCTTTATAAAGAAACTTTGAACAAATTGCATGTATATGAAACAAAATGATATAATTAACATGTAGATAAAGTAGAAATGTATATTAAGCAGAGCTGTCCTAAGAGGAATTAAAATGTGTGTGGGGTGTCAATGACACTGCTATATATATTTTCAGTTGCTTAATTAATCATCAAATAATCACTAGATTCTTATAGATTCTTAGTTTGGTTTCATTAATTTAACCATGATGATGTTTTGTTCTCATAATTACCAGTTTACCCTGCAGTACTAATATGGAAGGAAGCATGTGATGAAAGTCAGCTAGCAGTCTCTGTAATAAAGCTCAGAAAAGCTTCTTAGAGGTTTTGTTATAATATAAAACTGGCCACTAAATGCTGATGGGATAATAAACCACAGCAAACAGTATGAACAGCCAGAAATTCTTCCTCTGCATTTAACTCATTCACTCAAGTAAAACAGCAGGCAGCCAGGGACACCAGCCAGGAACACCTCCTGTTATCGCCACAGTGTGGCTATTTTTTCCCTTCAAGTCAGACAAATAAACATGAGCATGCAAATTTGTGTAGTAATTGGTTGTCATTTAATTTAGGCTACCACAGTACTTGCATTACAATATTAACGGTGCCTTACTGTTATGTTTTCTGTCCTCCACAGAAACAAACGTACATAGAAAACTAGTATCAGTATCAAGATCAAGATTCTTAATTTGTCACATGCATAGTTATACAAGTACAACAGTGAACCCTGAACCACTCCTTTTTAAATTTAAAAACAAATATAAATACGAGTGAATTATCTTAAACAAGGAACACAAACTAAAGGTAAAATATGGAAGCTAAGATGTGTTTTAAGATATAAGTAAAGCAACAATCTGACAGCTTTACATACATACAATGTGCAAGCGGGATATTAAAGTGCATTGTCTCTTGGGTCGGTAGGCGAACTGTAGCGGGTCTGTGGTGTCAGGGATGGAAGAGGGATGTTCAACAGCCTCTCAAACACCTTAATGACCACCGAATTCAATGCAACCGGCCAATAGTCATTCAGGCTTGTTGTTCTTGGGCATGGGGACGATGGTCGATCTTTTGAAGCATGTGGGGACCATGGACTTCGCTGGCGTAGAACTCATTCAGCTTGTTGGTGAATGCAGAGTCGACGTTGGTCATCGCAATGTCCTTGGCTTTGTAGTCCGTGATGGTGTGCAGTCCATGCCACATGCTTTGTGTGTCGCCCTGGTGGAAGTGAGACTCCTCACACTCCCGGTACCAGCGTTTGCCGTCTCTCACTGCGCGCTGTATGCCAGCATTATAAGTAGCAGTTATGGCATTTACTGCGCTGTGAATTGTTCTGTCCACTCATCGTTTCTGATTTCGGGAATGACTTGACTCTCACCGCAGGGAAGAAAACATGGAAGGAGTATGGAAGAAAACATGCATTAGCCTTAGTGGTTTATGGAGTAGAGCAGTTACTTCACACATGCAAAATGAAATAAATAAATCAGTACACAAAACTGCCTATGCATGAGCTATTTTCCAGCTCAGTACAAACCTTACAGTGTCTGACAAAAGTGATTGAGTCAGCATGGAACTGCTAAACTGCTAGTTTCACAACTGTAGGTAAATGGACTGGATGAATAATAACTGTACGGTTTTTTTGATCATGATTTTATGAAATGCAATTTAGAATTGCAGATATGACATGTTTTTTTCCACTTCAAAATGAAAAAATGAAAAGATTTAGGCCAGTTTTACATTATGAAAACATACAGTGCTGTGAAAAAGGATTTGCCCCCTTCCTGATTTATTTTTTGCATGTTTGTCACACTTAAATTTTTTAGATTATCAAACACAATTAAATAGTAAACAAAGACCCCAACCCAAACCCAAGTTAACACAAAATGTAGTTTTTAAGTGATGATTTTATTTATTAAGGAAAAAGCTATCCAAATCTACATGGCCCTATGTGAAAAATGTAATTTCCCCCTAAACCTAATAACTGGTTGGCCACCCATCACAGCAACAACTGCAATTAAGCATTTGTGATAACTGGCAATGTGTCTTTCACATCGCTGTGATGGAATTTTGGCCCACTCTTCTTTGCAGAATTGTTTTAATTCAGCCATATTGGAGGGTCATATTAAACCATATTAAGGCTGTGCCACAACATCTCAATTCAAGTCTGGACTTTGACTAGGCCACTCCAAAACCTTCATTTTGTTTTTTTTAAAGCCATTCAGACATGGGGGTCACCGCCATTCAATCTGAAGGGGACGTGTCCCCTTCACATTTCATAATTATTCGTTTAAACTCCCCCACATTTAACATAAAATATTAGTTCACCCTGCGCTGTTCAATCTTGAATCTTGAATCTTTTGCGAAAGAATCCATTCCACTTAATCGATAGGAAAATACACATACCACTGGAAATCCAACTCACCGCATGCAAGTGAAGTACCCCCACCCCCAAAAGAACCGGGACTTTGCATGCACGGAGCAACCCATCCATCCATCCATCCAAACCCCGCCCCCCACCCCCAAACCCCACCCCACGCCCAAACCCTGCACTCCACGCGTAGACCGATGCGTCCCCCTCACATTAAAAATGCTCCCGACGCCCCTGCATTCAGAGGTGGACTTGCTGGTGTGTTCTGGATCGTTGTCCTGCTGCAGAACCCAAGTGTGCTACAGCTTGAGGTCACGAACTGATGGCTGTACATTCTCCTTCAGGATTTTTTGGTAGAAAGCAGAATTCATGGTTCCAATCAATCACAGGTCGTCCAGGTCCTGAAGCAGCAAAGCAGCCCCAGGCCATCACACTACTACCATCATGTTTGACTGTTGGCATTATGTTATTTTTCTGAAATGCAGTGTTACCTTTACGCCAGATGTAACAGGACACACACCTCCCAAAATGTTCAACTTTTATTTCATCAGTCCACAGAATATTGTCCCAAAAGACTTGGGAATCATCAAATGTTTTTTGACAAAAGTGAGACGAGCCTTTATGTTCTTTTTGGTCAGCAGTGGTTTTTGCCTTGGAACTCTGCTATGCATGCCATTTTTGCCCAGTCTCTTATGGTTGAGTCATGAACACTGACCTTAACTGAGGCAAGTGAAGCCTACAGTTCTTTAGATGTTGTTCTGAGTTTTTTGGGTAATTTATGTAGGCCAGCCACTCCTAGGAAGGTTCACCACTGTTCCATGTTTTCTCCATTTGTGAATAATGATCCTCACCATGTTTCACTGGAGTCCCAAAACTTTAGAAATGGCTTTGTAACCTTTTCCAGACCGATAGATGTCAATTAGTTTGTTTCTTATATGTTCCTCAATTTCTTTAGATCACAGCATAATGTCTTCTTTTTTGGGATCTTTTAGCCTATTTTTTAAGTGATCTCTTGATTCAGTCTGGCAGTAATCAGGCCTGGGTGTGGCTAGTGAAATTACAGTCAGCTTTCCAAACAATGTAATTAACCAAAGTTACTTCATGATTTTACAAGGGGGGGCAACTACTTTTTCACATAGGGCCATGTAGGTGTGGATAGTTTTGTCCCTTAATAAATAAAACCAACACTTAAAAATGCATTTTGTGTTTACTTGGGTTATCTTTGTCTAATATTTAAAACATTTAGTGTGACAAACATGCAAAAAAATAAGAAATCAGGAACATACTTTTTCGCAGCACTGTACCTCAGTGCTAAATCATGGAAAAATGTTAATTTATGGAACATTCACGTCAACAGTGGTGCAAGTAAAGCACAATGAATTACAAACAAATGCTTAATATAGTTAATAACAACCATCACAAGCACAGTTTATCTGAATCTTAATGGACTTAGCACCCATACACAAATTGAAGATCCCTTAATAAATAAAACCATCACTTAAAAAATGCATTTTGTGTTTACTTGGGTTATCTTTGTCTAATATTTACATTTGTTTAAGAATTTAAAACATTTAGTGTGACAAACATGCAAAAAAATAAGAAATCAGGAAGGGGGCACATACTTTTTCGCAGCACTGTACCTCAGTGCTAAATCATGGAAAAATGTTAATTTATGGAACATTCATGTCAACAGTGGTGTAAGTAGAGCACAATGAATTACAAACAAATGCTTAATATAGTTAATAACAACCATTACAAGCACAGTTTATCTGGATCTTAATGGACTTGGCACCCATACACAAATTGAAGATCACAATGTGCAATCCAAAGTGTTGGCTGGTGTGCTGTAAAGCAATTCAGTTCAGTTCAATTTTGATTATATAGCGCTATTAACTACCAGTGTTGTCACAAAGCAGCTTTACAGAATCCAGCCCCTAGTGAGCAAGTCAAAGGCGACATAGATGTGGAAAAACACACTAAAGCTGGAGGAAGGAATCTCACAGAGAGTCAAAAGCAGCCAAAATAGTCAAGGACGCTTGGGAAAAGGCCCCAGCCATTGCAGATCCGGGAGTGGGGCCTGGACCCCAGTGGTGATCAGTTCGGCAAGACAAATGTGCAGTAGTTCCTCTCATAGAAAACAGAGAAGAGATTTAGTACTGCTAAAGTTTACAGGGTATAATTTATAATTGCTAGAAGTGCAAGTTAAGATTCTGGCATACCTCACTATAGCAGCCTAGGTAGAAAGGGCAAAGCCGAAGGATATGATAGACATGAGAGCACCCTGAGACACTGGCGTTCCCCCTACTCCACCATCAACAAACCTGAGTGAACATGAGGCATGGTGGAACGACAGCACCAACATCCCAGTTTACTGCAGTTCTCTGTGCCCACCACCTCCCTGCTCTCCACCCTTCATCTAACTTGAAAATTTTATTACAGAAAGCCTGACTAAACAAGTAGGGTTTAAGCCTTGACTTAAACACTGAGACTGAGTCTCGAATGTTATTTGGTGGAGAATTCCAGAGCTGGTAGGCTTTGTATGAAAACACTCTTCCCACTGTTGTAGCTTAATTCTGGGGAGGAGTAAACAGAGATGGGGACTCGAGTCTGAGACTCGGACTCGAGTCGCACTTAAGTCACACAAACAGAGACTTGGGACTTGAC